>RJWJ010020733.1:0-28698 GCA_004363605.1 Indri indri | reverse complement strand
CCCCCAGCTTACCTCGTCGGTGGTCTGGCTGGGCTGGAGAAGGAAAGATGGGGAGAAAGTGAGAAAGCGACGCTCAAACTCTCGCACAACTTACTTGAGCGGCACACAAGCAGAGCCCTGACAGCAGCA
Source organism: Indri indri (assembly GCA_004363605.1). Taxonomy (NCBI): domain Eukaryota; kingdom Metazoa; phylum Chordata; class Mammalia; order Primates; family Indriidae; genus Indri; species Indri indri. Next base: position 28,569 of record RJWJ010020733.1, on the reverse strand, counting down.
GCCCGAGGGTGCCGCGGTTCCGCGCTGTCCAGGTCATGCCCGCCGCCCTCGGCTAATCCCCTGGCCCGGCTCTGTCGCCTGTCGTCCCGCAAAGCTTCCGGACCCGCCACTAGAATAAAATGGCACTTGGACCCGCAAAAAAGAGGCCCCCGGGAATAGCGTTTGCAAAGGTGTCCCGGCCTAGGAGGCGTACTTTCCCCCTGTTTATGAATGGCCCTAGAGAGGGTCCCGGGGATTGGAGGAGAGCTAGCGGGCCAGGGAGGACGGATAGAATGACAACAGTCTCCCTTAACCCTTTCCCCGCGGCCGCACAGGCGAGGCCCGAGCGAGCTCGTAGCTCTGCCTGCGCCCCACCTGCCCCTCTGGTTGTCCCCGGAGCCTCCCCGCGCGGCCGGTGCCACTATCCGCGAGTAGATTTCAAGTGCTCTTGAAGAGTTGTTTGAGAGTGGGGGAGGAGGGTCATAGCCACCAAGGGGGGAATCAGACACCCGGAGGTGGTTTCTACCAGCCAGGTTGCCAGTAGAACCTGTGCTTCTTTAACACAAGTTGGGTCCATGCAGCAAAGCACCTTAGGGAAAGACTCTTTAGGGAAAGAAGGTGGGGAGGTTGATGAGAGGGAGAGGGATGAGCCGGGCAGAAGTAGCCTTTGCAGGTAGTCAAAGGACTCACCGTTATTCTGGCTGGCAGCTCTTGGCAAGTTTCTCTTCTGGGTCGCAGGGGGTCGCAATGAATCAGCATCCATTGAAGCTCAAACTGGAGAAAGGAGCAGACAGTCAGTTAAGGTTCTTTTCGAAGACAGAAGCTGGTAATTTCAGAGAGAGATGAATTTATATGATTAGAGACCAGCTGGAACTGATTGAGCTCATTGGACCAAGACGCTTGCTTTTCTTAAATTTACTAATAGAAATGGGCTGGAAGCCCTTCCCAAGTTTCTCTGATAATTGGATGTAGATGTCGTTAGCTTTGAATTACTCCATCATAGCCCTAGCCAGAAAAACAGATCACAGGCACTGATTTTCTATTTCTGTTCTCACCACAATCTCAACAGGCAGTTCCTATCAAAACAAGGTTCAGAGAGAACAAGGAACTGTCCAAGTCACAAGCCAATAAGTGTCAAAGTCTGGGTTGAACCCAGGCCTGTTGAACTCCAAAGGGAATATATGCTCTAAGATTTTAGATGGGAGATTAGAGACAGAGACAGCAAAAAAGGTGGCAAGCAGGAACACAAGTAGAAGAAAGAAAATCCAGTCCTGGAAAAAAAAATTACATGCTAGAGAAGACATTCCCCATGGAGGGGTCACAGCTTAAAATAAAAAGAGGAAAGATCCAAGGCAAAGAAACTTAGAGGGAAATCTAAGAGTGGGAGGGGAGATTAAAATTTTTTTAAATTTGTATAACTTTACTCATTGATTGAAAAAATAAAAATTTCTAGACACTTGAAATCAAATGTATCCTGATAACTTCTTACATTTTTAGCAAGTGTTAAGGAAGAAAGAAGAAGATAACAGGAAAGGAACAGAGCAAGGGATGAGTTGCCAAGTCTGAATCTGAAAAGAGCCTCAGGCAACAAGGCAAAAAAAAAAAAAAAAGAATAAAAATGTTATATCCCACAGGAAGCCTGCAGCCATGTGCCATTTCTTGCTAGACACTTCCAATTGGATCCATATTTGTTGGTCAGTAGATTCTACTGGCATTATGCAAACGTCTGGCTAACGATCCAGGCCCCACATCTCAATATTACCTCTTTTGTGCATCCAATAGTGATTTTCATTCTGCCCCACCTGCCAAAAGGATTCTAGATCTGCTGAATCTAGAATGAAGTAAGAGATGTTTTTTCTACTGTTTTGGAATCATCCGGAGTTGACATTACTGAATGGAAGATCAAAATTGGAGACGATGAAGTCCTTCCTTTCTACTCACAGAAAAAGGGGAAGTTAGACAAAAGGGAGTTTTGGGTAACCGGAAAACCTATATTCTTTGTTTAAATAGTTCATTAAAGTTACTCATTGCAAATGAGATAATTCATTAAGTTGTTTTCTCAAAAATGTAATTTTCTCTGGATAAATTGGTACACCTGTTTAAATATGTGAGCTGCAATTGTGGCACGGGATAATGGGGGAATGAAATGTAATTCATCTGTGAATACAGGCTGGGTTGTTCAGAGTGCCACATAGATCAAGGGTTTCTGAACACATCTGCACATCCACATAAACACCACCTACGCGCTAATAATCATCTGCACAACAACCATTTTTTGGCATGCAATATAAATTCCAATTTGCATGCTAATTATTTTGAAGGAAGATTGGCAGAGTGCCTTGGTAAAAGTCACTTTCATTATACATCTAAAATGCTGATTTCCACACGTTTCTCATTTTTATACCTGGAATCATTTGTCTCTTTGAATACTCACTGACAAAATGTATGTGACAAATATTTTAATTTAGTCCTTCAGTCAAACATTTTTGAAGTCCCAATATAGGCCAAGTGCTAAGGAAACATTCCAGGGAAAGCAAAGATAATTCCCCTCCCCACAATGAGTTTATAGTTTGTAACACTTGAGAAAAATACAAGTAGAGAAATAAGGTTTTTTTTTTTTCAGTCTACTAAGTGGAACATAAAATGCCCTAGAAAAATTCATCCTTCTCAACATAAAATAATTCTCCACAGTCTCAAAGAAAGCTGAGTGGTGTGTGTAAGGTGGCCTTACATCTGCCTAGCTTTGGCATTAGCCAATTCTCTTCTACAGGACAACATTAAGGTATAATTCCATTCTTCAGGATAGAGTGATGTCTACCTGACAACACACTTAAGCAAGGAATTTTGGCCCCAACTCTTTATTCTTTTAGTAGGGTTAGTGATTTCTACTTATTTTGCTAGGTCGTTGGGAAAGATTGATATGGTATTTAAGCCCTTCATAAGAACCAGACAAAAACTAACTGCTGACAACTATCTTTTCCTCCTGAGTGTTTTAATGACAAACTATGAAATGTGGCTCAATGTTAATGAGATTGACACAAGGCTTGATTTTTGCAAACTGAATTATGATTAAATTTTACAAACATAAAACACCTACAAACTAGCTCTTTAAAGATAGATTTTTTAATAAGACAGATGTTTCATTAAGTTTTTGTCTTCAGTGGCAACAAAGATTTAAAGATATATTTGAATTCTCAGATTTCAAACTTCCTTTCAGTTTATGACAAAATGTTGGTTTCTATCATAACAAAAGCCCTCCTCCGAGTGAAGCTTCCTATTACTGAGCAGAAGGCTCTGAGTTGCCTCAAAATGAGAAATTTCCCCAATTCTATGTAGACGAGGCCATGCAGTTGCAGACATAGTGCTAGAGAAGTGGTTATGCAGGCAGCACTCATCTGAATCATACCAAAGGCTGCAGCAGAATGGTGAAAGGAAAAAGCAGTAGATTTGGAGTTAGCAGACCTGGTATATAATCATTTCTTTATTCAACATATTTTTATGTAACACATTCATGTGCTTTGAGATAGGCACTATGAAAGACACAAAAATGTCTAGTGTATAAGGCAGTATGTAAGCCAAAAATGCTTTTGACGATAAATACTACAGCAGTTGAGATGACAGAAATATTTTTGTGGCTAAGGTCATCAGTGAAAAGATCAGACAACATGTAACATGGGAGTGGAGCCCTGGAGCCCCGCCCGCCGAAGCCCCACTTCTGCCTTCATAAGCAGAGATGGGGAGCATGAAGTTTCGGGTTCTGAACAGAGCAGGTGACAACAACAGAGCACAAAAGTGGGAGCGGTATATAGAGAAGGGACCAGATTCACTGGTGCAGAGTAGATATCAGATTTTTTTTTTTACTTCGAATTCTAAGCTAAGGAATTTGGATATTATTGCATAGATTACTACTGAATTGTCGTTAAAAGATTTTTTGCAAGGGATGGAGATGGGGAAAGGTGACCTGATATCGAAGGCATCCCAAGGAGATTCATTTGGTCATTAATGCCTGATCCTTTGACTCGGAAGGAGGCTAGTGTGGCAAAGTATTGAGTGTTACACTCTGAACTATGCTCAGGTATCCTGAGTTATCTGCCAATTAAAAAAAGAAAACACTCTTCCCTTCATTTCACATCCCTATTCAGCTGCCATCCTATTATCTGTTCCCCTTTGTACAAAACTCAAAAGGGTTGTCTATATTCATTGTCTCCTGTTCCTCTTCTCATTTTCTCCTGAACCTTGTCCAATAGGACTTGCACTCCCAACACTCCAATGGGTCTTTTCTCAAGATCACCCTCATTGGTTGGGTGTATACAACCCCCCACTGCTAAATTTGACTGGCATTTAAAAATAAATAAATAAATAAACCCAATGGTCGACTCTCAGTCCTCACTTTATTTTACCTATCCACAGCACTTGAGTCAGTTTCTTATTCCATCCTCTTTAAAATACTATCCAGGGCACCACAATCTCCTGATCCTTTCCAATATCACAGATTCCTCCTTCTTAATCTCTTTTGAAAAATCTTTCTCAACTCAGCAGCCTCTAAATGTTGGTTATTTCAGGACTCTGTCCTAGCACTTCTCTGTTACACTAATCTCTTGGTGATTTCATGACTTTAAATACCACATACATGTTGACAACTCTCAGCGTTCTGTTCCCAGCCGGACTTGTCTCTCGTACTCCAGAAACACACATCTTACTGCCTGCTCAGCATCTTCACTGTGATGTCTAATAATGAGCAAACTCCTGATCAAACTTACACATTCCAAGCTAATTCATGATTTTCTCCTTCATACCTGCTCTTCCCACAGTCTTTCCCATATCAGTAAATGGCAATTTTATACTTCCAATTACTCATGCCCAAAATATTGATTCATCCTTGATTCCTCCTTTTCTCTTACACCCCAAATTCTTTTTTCTTTACCCTCAAAATATATGGGGATCTGACAACACTGCACTACCTTCACCATTACCACCCTGTTCCAAACCAAGACCATCTCTGCCTGAATTATTGCAGTAGTTAAGATCTCCCTTGCTCCTAAGTGCTTCTATCCTTCTCATCCCCCATGGTATATTATCAACATAGCAGCCTAAGAGATGCTTTTAAAATATGAGAACATGGTACATATTGCTTATGTGTCCAAAACCATCTGATAGCTGCCATCTCACACAGCATGAAAGCCAAGGGTTCTAACACAACTTCCCCACCCCATCTCTATCACGTTACCCTCCAGCCTCATTGCCTCCTTCCTCAGTCTCCATTCCAGCCACACTGGTCTGCAGGTGGTCCTCAAACATAAGACAACACCAGCACCAATCGCTTTTCACTCTTCCTGGAACCCTCCTCCCCGGATATCCACATGCTAATTCCCCCAACTCCTTCAGGTTTCTGCTAAAATATTTTCTTCTCAATGAGGCCCTGTCTCCAGGCGCTTCAATTTCCTGGTTTATTTTTCCCCATAGCATTTATGACCACCTGGCCTACTTCACATGTACTCATTTATTCATTGTGTCTGTCTCCTCTCCCCAGAATGTATATATTGGAACATTAATTTCTATATGTTTTTCCACCACCTAAAATAAGTCCTATAACTTAGCAGATGTTTAATAAATAGTTGTTGAATGTTAATGAATGAATACATAGAGGCGAATAGTAGATATAGTAATAAAAGACTTGATAGTATTTGCCTTCTTGTTTGATTATGATTTGGGGCAAACCCCTTTCCCTCTCTGGTTTCAATTTCTTCACATATAAACTGAATGGTTTGGAGTAGATCCTGAAGCTCTGAAATCCATGATTCTGTTGACACCACATCATAACCAAAAAAACTGACGATACAGAGATTAACATGAACAAAGATTTCTTTATGATCTTAGCCCATATATATTTTTATAGAAATATAAAAACTAATAGCCCTGATTGTTTTTTATTGAAACAATATAGGAACAGCCGAGGACGCTAAAAAAATTTTGGTGCTTTTAACTTTTGATTAAAAGCAAGTTTAACCGGCATTTAGTTTTTATCCTAGTTATCCACAGCCTCTTCCCCGCAATCCTGTTAGCAGCTCTTTCTGTGTGTTCTCATTTCATCGCCACCTAGTGGAAAAGCCACCTGCTGTTAATATGGTCTGTAAATGCAGCAGGCTGGGTTCTATCTCCCCAAAATTATTTTTTTGTTATTATTTTGACACTCAGCATTCAAAAATATGTCAATCAAGTCAAGTTTTATAAAAAGTATCTCTTATGGATATGTATAGATAAGATTACCATTTCTTTTTATTAATTTAGCACTTTCAAGTGACAGAGAATTTATAAAACGTGTACTTGCCAAAATAATTTAATAAGCAAACCTAACAGTTTATACATAGTAGATAACATGCATCCCTTAAATCACTAAAAACATAACTTTTCTGCAATATTTCTCAAATGCCAGAAATAACATTAATCATAACCTCCTAATTTATTTTTCCATATTATAATTCATGAAACTTTCATTGTTTTTACATTTAGAGGTTAGTGTGATTCAATTCTATGGAATAGAAGAAAGGCAAAATCACCAGAGATTTTGCCAGCTCTCACATTTTCTCTAAATCTAATGAAGATAAACATAGAGCAACACGTTTGAAAATATATTTTTAAAAGCATTAAACCTGTCTGATTAATCACATTCCATGTTGGTTTATTTGGAATATGCACAAGTACAAAGAAGAATGGCTTAAATAATATATTTGTATAGCCACATAAACTTTTATCTTCCCTCAAACAAGTCCAAACTCCCAGTGTGCATCTCTGAAAAGGGAGAAAGGCCAACTTTGTTTTCTAATAGAGCTGTACCAAATAACTCTCCTAGGCAATCATGCTGACAACAAACAATAAAGAACCTGTCATAAAATAACATGTTTTTATGGTATGCTGCCAGGAAACAAAGCTTTGCAGTGGGATAAATGGCACCATCCTAAAATATTGGCACAAAGGAGAATAGAAAATATGGGACTTATTGCTTTAAAATCAAACTAACAATGTATTACAGCAGTGCATTGGGAAAAAAATAAAAAATGCTCTGAGCCCACTAAATAACCACAAATGATGAGAAGGTATTTGAGTTGTAGACCACATGAACAGCTACAGTGCAAGTCTTATGGAAACCTTTGGAAATTGGCTTCCCTTTTCCATTTAAAAAGGGAAAAGGGACCAAAGATAGGATAAGCAGGGAGAAAATTACAAACAAGTACAATATACGTGAGTCTTTTAGCATTAGTGATCCATCAAAGGTTGTTTTCAATTGCATGTTTTATTATGCAGTTGCTGGGGCTACCTTTTGACATCTGACAGTATCTGTAGAAGGGACATTTTGCTCTTGATTTATTTATCAAAGAAAATCAAGGGTTGGCCCTCAAAAAAAGTATTCGATTAATGTTGAGTATCGGAGATCAGAATGAATCCAATTGCACGAAGAAAAATTGAAAAATACACTGTTATCTATTGTTTTTGTGCTATCTTTTCATGCTATTTCATTTTAATTTACAATTTTTTTGCACCATAATACTGAATATTTGCTGTCTTCGAATTGAGAGAAGGATGACCTATTAGTACAGTTCTCCTACCTCTTAGAATACATGCATATCACTATCCACCACTCTCTAACATCTCAAAGGGACAGCTAGTCATTGTTGATCTTTGATAATTGTCAGCAACTTCAGACTTCAGCCAAATGGGTGAGAAGTCCAAGATAATAAAAACAATAAAAACAAGGGTCTAGGGACAACTCATGGACACTTGGGCTTTGTCTGTGGACTTGCATGAGCATTTGACTCTCTTCAGTTCTGCAAAATGAGGAATAGTGTGGGAAGACTAATGGCTTGAAAAGAAAAGAATTGATACATGTAGGAATTTCCCAATGAGAGTCCCTTTGCCTGGAACAGTGGACCTTCTCTTCTCCTGGATAACTTATTCATCCCCAGGATTCTTCTCAGACACCATATCCTTCAGGAAACATCCCTGACCCCCACTCCCAGGCCTCCCTGCCCTGCTCTTGGTGAGGAGATTTTTCTGTGTGCTTCCTGGCACACAGTACTTGTCACTGTCATGGTCCTTATCATGTTATATTGTGATTGTTTACTTATCTCAACTCCTCATTCTCCATAGACTGAAGAAGACAAAGCCTGTGATGTATCTGACTTTGTATACCCAGTATATTTGCACCCGATGAAAGTCTTCTAAATGGAAAAACAAGTAGTATTAACGTCTAAGGACATGTTTTATATTGTCCAATCTTCCTTCTTCTTATTTTTTAAACATTTATGTTGTTTTTCCTGCCAAGTAAATTCGGAAGACAAATCACAAATGCCTTCCAAGGTAAGACTAATGATATGCTTTATAAGGAAGCATGAGTGGCTGCACATATTTTTCCTTTTCTCGAAAGAAAACTAGTTGGCATAGCAGAAAACAAGGTAAATTAGAAATTTTGTGCCTAATCCTGTTTCTTACAAACCAAGAGACTTGCTTGAGGTAATTTCTTCAGCTGAGAAATGAGGATAACACTATCTGTACCTGCTATCTTATAAAGCTGCTGCCAGGATCAAACAAGTTAATGGGAATGGAAGCATTTTGAGAACTTTAAATTGGTATATTAAGGGTATTAAGATGATTTTTCATAAGCATAAGTGGGCTTTTCTTACACAGTTTTCTAATTCTTTGTCTTATACAGGGCGAAGGTTGAGGGGCACATTTTGGTGAGAAGTTTGTTTGACACTGTCACTTCCAGTCCTTGAATGTAGGCAGGAATTTTTGGCCTATAACCTTGATCTAGTTTAGTTATTATTGTCACTACCACCACCACCACCACCACCATCATCCAATATGGAACTTTAAGGGGCTGTTAGGCCGAAGTCTCCTTTGTGTTTCCTGCTAGGGGAGTCAGAATTCAGTCTGAAGAAACAAATCTGTACATGCCTATTTCAAATTCTTTTTAACATTGGCTACAGCACACTGACTTAGAAAAGCTCCTTCGTGGACCAAAAGCATAAGGTAAAACCAGCTGCCAGGTTTCTAGTTGCATTCCAGCACATAGCAGCATAAAACAGAAGATAATTTCTACTAACTGGTCTCCAATGTGATGTGAGACTAGACTTGGCAGAAAACCTACACTCAGCTACGACATTGGCAAGACTATAATGTAGTGAAGTAACATGGATACTTTATTGCCCTGGCAATCAGACAATTTAATAGCATCTGAGCACCCAGAATTCAGAACTATAAACACTTAAAATATTTTTAAAGCCAAAAAATCAATAAATCAATTTTTAAATACTTGATTGATATTCATAACAGTGAGGAAATAACCTCAAGTTTCTTCCCCCTCACCTATAGTCCAGAAATGACACAGCTATTGCACAAGTTTGGTGTTATCTAAAAACCTTTCCAGTATCATTGCAAAGATTTTGCTGCACAAAATTTCAAGATGGCATAACAGCGGTCCCATCGACTTTCTAACCCAGCCACTCGAGGTGTGATAACTCATTAAATGAAGAAATGCTGTCTCAAGAATCTACAAGCCAGAGTGGTAGTGTGACAGTTACAGATTGTTTCCTGTCCATCACAAAATACAGAAATTTCACACTACCCTTCACACTAATCACAATTCTTCCCTTGAAACCAAGTTATTTGAACAATTCGATTACGGAAATCCCTGTCCCTGATAACCTTTTTTCTTTGGAGAAGTACACAGAAACAATTCAAAATCATTGTATCACCCCTGCTACACTCCATGATATGGGGCTCGTGACTAGAATGTAACAGCTCCATACCACTATGACGGGGTTGAGGGGGGAGGTGTTGGCACCAAGGGTTTATTTATCGAGCTCAAACTTCTTTAGTTTCCCCAAGGAGACACTTGTCCTCTAAGCTATATTTTCTAAATTCCTGTCATAATATTATAAAATATCCTTTTAAAGGATTGTTCAGCAAAAGTGTAACAATTCAAAATGATAGAACTACATGGTACTAGTTGGCACAATTATTTTGTCATTATATAATTCCTTACCTTTATAACCACAGATCTTTACAGTGAAATCATGAGCAGAGAGCCTTAAAATCCTTTACTTCTATAAAATGCACACAAGACCTACTTCTAAATAGATAAATATTATGCCATGTATATGATTTTCATTCTTGTTGATCAGACATCACAGGGCTTCCTAACCTCCTCTCTCACCACTCTGCAGTTAGCATCCTTCACCTGGTCACACACGTACACACACACACAGACACACACACACACATACACACACACAGACACACACTCTCACATTTTCATATACATCATGATACATCATTCAAATCAGCCAGTCCTAGACCTTTGAATGTGCCCTACCTATTCTATATTTCTTTTTCCCTTAATGGTCTTACCGTCAGCTAGAATGCACTTTCTCCCATTCTTTTGCTAATTTAAATCTTTCCATTTCAAAGTTCATTGCTTCCAAGAAACATGGGATTCTTGACTAACTAAATCCATCACCCATCTTAACCTTACTTTGAATATTCTCATGAATTATATATACACGGTATGTACCACACCAATATGGCTTCTTTCTAAGTTGCCTCAGAAGGATTCTGGGTGCTCCAGGTGGGCATGTAACACCTGCCAAGTAAACTTTAGGCTCCTCAAGACTGGAAGCTATCTATGTAACTTCCTCTGATTCTGCATTCCATCTGGTATGCACTATGCTCAAAATAGGCACTGAAAGCTTTTTGAATAAGAGTTGGAGTAAATTTTTTTAAATGAATAACTGTTGTTTAAGACATTCAGCTGATTATCAAAGATGTCTGAGGTATTAATTTTTAGCAATCCATTTTTGCTTTAATCTTAGTGCATGGTTTTATACTTACTGGAACAGAAACTTGAGGGTTATCTGCAAGTTTTCCCAGCACAGCAAAGCCATCGACATCGATTGGGCCTCTTGGCTTTATTGGTAAGGATTCAATCCTGTTGCAGTCAACAAACAGAGTAGCACTATTTCTTTCCACACCAATCATGATCTTATGCCACTGGGAATCAAACAAGGAGGGCAAATTCGAAAAGGCTGCGGTTTGGAGACTTCCATCCAGTCCTTTGTATGAAAATGCAACGGATTTTTTTTGGCCATTAATCCTTATGCCAACTTGCTCCTTCCCTGAGGAATCCTGAATCTGCCAAATGTTCCAGTTCTTTTCAAGTGTGCTTCCAGTCATCCGAAAAGTAGTTAAAAAGGAGTATTCTTCAGGCAGTCCACTGGGATATAAATTCCTGAGTAAAAATTTAAAACAGTAAATATCACTCATGTTTTCTGTACCCATAATATATTTACCATATTCTCTTTTTCTGTTAGATTCTTGACCCATGGAAAGGCTACAGTGTGAAAAACTATGTAGTATTTGCTCTTTCATGACTGTTAGTAAAGGCCTTCACAGAAGTTCAATCATTCCATCTTAAAATACACATTTTAAAAAACCCTCCCTCATAGCTAAGGAAGGTTCCCAATGCCACATAATCCCAACAATATTACTATTTATGAAACCCAAAGAGCTACTGTTCAGCAATTTCATCTCTGCCAAAAAACACATTCTTGCAAACTTCTTGCCAACATTTCTTTCACAAGTGAGAGACGAAATCATTAGAAATCCAAATCAGCTCTACTAGTTTATGAAACTATTTAAAGCAGTCAGCAGCAGCTTTTAATTTTTTATTTTAATGTTACATGTTAAGATTGTTTGTTATTTTCATAATTGCTTGGGAATTCCACTCCATAATTATATCCAAGACGCACATAAGCCTTTTGAGAATCAGTAACTATACAGACTTTAGAAACTTCTTCACACTGAGTATGTTTTGGGGGGATTTTTGTTTGTTTATCTGTTTGTTGAGATAGGGTCTCATTCTGTCACCTGGGTTAGGGTACAGTGGCATCATCATAGCTCACTGCAATCTCAAACTCCTGGGCTCAAGCAATCCTCCTGGCTCAGCCTTCCAAGTAGCTGGGACTACAGGCGTGTGCCACCATGTCTGGATAATTTTTTAATTTTTTGTAAAGACAGGGTCTCACTGTGTTGCTAAGGTTTGTTTGTTTTTTTAAGGAGTTCAAAATACTGTGTTAAAGTAGCAGCTTGTCACTGGATATGTGACAAGGGGAAGGTGACCAATTCTTATGTCTTTACTCCAACCCAGTTGTTCCTTAATCTGCCAACTGAGACTGTATTGTTGCTAATTCCTTTACTGCTTTAAATGGCAGCATGAGACAGGTTGTGTCCCTAAAGCATCTCCAGTCTAAATAAAGACCATAACCTGGAGCTGTACCAGCCACCTGGATCTTCTGTTGAAGCCAAGCTACGAGAAGCTGAAGACTGAACTTTAAAAATCAGGACATGTTAAATGTAAACATCATCTTTCAAGGACTTGAAGGTTTTATCCTGCCTTCCTCCTTCTAAGCATAGAAAAGTTCCTAAGCAAGGAAGAAATGCTAGGCAACCTAGGTGCCATTGAATTTTCTGTGCTAAATAATAAAATTTGATATTTCTGAGAACAGTTATGGACCCAGGATCCAGAGTCCCAAATAACCTTCCTTTAGGTCAAACTTTTGTTATGTATCCCTCTTCAATTTGCTAAAATTTTCTGCCTTTACTTTAACTATAAAACTTTATCTCCTATGATAGCATAAACAAACTTTTAACTTATTTTTCATAAACATTTTTGCAAACTTTCAATAAAATGGAACAACTACCTCAACAAATTGTATTGCTTTGTTAGTTTTATAAGGGTAATAAAAATGTGAAACTTTTCATCTGAGTACCCTTCCTTTTTATCATCCAAGTCTTCCTTGTAGCCATTATTTTCTAATATTTTGGTTTGTATTTAGGGTACTGGGTGAATTTCTTTATCAATGAACATTTTTATGTAATCACAGGTGATGTGTATTATTCTTATTGCAGAGTTTTCAATTTGCCATATATCTTTTATATATATAGGTCAAGTGTACAGGAGGTTTGAACATGTACCTTTAAAAATATTCAGTTCGGAACTAAAGAAGAAAAGTTTATGTAAAAACCATTTACTGTTTCCCACGTGGAACTGTCTAGCACATCACTCCAGATATTTGCTTTTAATATATTTTCTTTTTATCAATCTGTTTGTCATATTGTCTCTGACTTTATATTTTTCAGAATTATACCTATTCCAGAATGACCCCTAGAGAAGATACTAAGGTTCACTAATGACAATATAATGTACTGCCTATTGGAAGTTTGTACATCTCATTTAACTGACCTCGATAAATTTGTAGCTGGGATTTGGTGTATGTAATGCCAAAAACTAAAAAGAAAGAGGGTGGTTGGGGTTGCTGAATGAATATATCATTTATAAATATATATTAAACCAAGGTCATCTGTCTCTTTCTCTCCACACAAATGAAGATAATCTATATGTGTGTGGGTATGTGTGCAAATATAATTTATCATGTTATTTATTTTTCAAACTATCCTAGTACAGTAAATCGATATGGTAAGAGGAAAAATTATTTTATTATTTGTATTAATAAAATATGTATGTATTCGTACATACCTAAGACCATTTAAAAGTCTCACAAGTCTAATTTATAGAACAGCCAGCCCCATCGACTTTTTTTGAACACCTGAAATTTTGCTCTTGCAAATATGCTGTACTCGTCGATAAGTAAACTTGACAGCATGCATAATTTAAAAGAAGCTGGGTCTATAAATGATTTATTTCATTATGTTACAATCTGCACAGAGCACCTTAAATGAAGAACCATAAGGATTTGAATAAAAGATTAAAAAGTCTTTGAGCCTTGGAATATTGTTTATGACCTTAACCCAAAGAAAACTAAAGACTGTGTTTTTAAGGCAAATAAACATAATATGCTTGTTAGTGGGAGTTGAAAATGTGAAATTATTATGTCTAAAGAATAAAAAGCAGCAAAAAATTACATGTCCCATAAGCTTTCAAAAAATTGAAAGGATAAATTATGACTCTTATCACATTAATTCCATATACCATATTCTTCTTTTCCTCCCACAAAGATCCTGCTAATAGTTTCTTTTTGCTATCTCAGGGCCTGTATTCTCCAACACAGAAAATTCCTTTAAACCAAGATTGTCTACTCCCTGTATGGCCTGAGAGCAATTCCCATTTCTACCCTCCCTGTCACCTGGTGTTTGAATGAGGAGGGCTTGGAGGACAGCTTGAAAAGGAAACATCCACTAGGAGAAAATACTCTCATCTATATACACTCTCCTTTTCTAGTGCTTTCTACCGCTAATAATAAACACTTACCTAACACCACTGGGTACCAGGCTCAGTTCAAGCACTCTCCAGTTATTAACATTTACTCTACATAGCAACCTTATGACATAGTTCTTATTATCTCTAATTTTCATCTGAGGGAACTGAAACAAAGACAGTGTAAGTAACTTGCCCAAGAATAGATTATACTGCCTATTTGGGACTCCACATATCTCAGCCCTCTGACTCTCCTCTTTCTCTTTTACTTTCTTTTTCCTATTTCCTTCTCCTAATTCTTTCCTCATCTCCTAATAAGCCTTGACAGTAAAGCAAGAGTTTTTAGTCTTTGCGAGGGCAGGGAGTCAAGGATATAATGAATACGAGACATTGGTTATAGCCAGGGTGCATGATTTAGTGACAACTCCAGCATTTAGAGGAAAACAACAATGACCACAAAGGTGAGCAGGAGGTAGGAGGGCTATGTGGCCTCAAGTTCATCAGTCTCTGAATTTAGAGTTAATGACAGTCCAGATTGTAATCTCAAATCATAGAATAGAAAATTAAGTCAGCCTTGGGGGTCTTGTGTTATGTTTAATTGTTTCATCAAAGAAAAAGAATTTAGAAGTTTAAGAGCACGACTGTATGTGAAAAGAAAATATAAGCAAAAAAAAAAAAAAAAGTCAGTGTAGCTGTTATCATGCCAATAATCTTTCCAAGTGTGAATGATTTTCTAGGGTCAGTATGGAGTAGTGGTTAGAAACACAACTCTGAAACCATGCTGCCTGGGTTTCAATCCTCCCAGCATGTCCCAATTTTGTAAACTTATGCAAATAAATTAAACTTTTAGGGCTCAGTTTCCTTCCCATAATGTAAAGATAATAATGCCCCTACATCATAGGGTTGTGATGAGGATGAGATTAATATTAATTAGTAAATTTATAAAAAGAGCTTATACATGCACTATTATTATATTATAAAATATATGATAATATATTTTATGTTCAAAATATGAATTTCTATCTGCAATCTGGTATTATATTATATCAGATTATTCTAATTTGATCAAAATTTTTATTTTTATCAACATTTAGAGTTTTGATATTATTTTCCTGTCCTAACTAATCATTATTTACCTCTACACCTTAATTTTTATCGAAGTCCTAATTTTCTTGTTTACCTACTAAAGGAATATTAATTCTACTTTTTTGCAGTACACTAAAACATATAACAGTTACTAGAATCACAAACAAGGTATTTAGGTATATCAAAACTAAATCATCGAAGTTCATTCATAATGATGAGGACTTAACACTTACACATACACTAAAGTTATCTCAGTTATAAATAATTTAAAGAATAAAAGGCTTAGTTTGAGAGAAGGAGATCAGTGAAGTAAGGAATTTATTTTATTATTAGCATGACCATTGTTTCTGTTATAATCATTTTAGTTTTGCTTTTCTTTAGTGTCTGCCAGGAGCCAAGCAGAGGAAGTGTGGTTCCACTAAATATTTCAGCACCATGATACTTGAACAGCGCCCTTGTGAGTCTTCTATCCACCCTGTGGCTTCTAGTTAAATTTATGCTTAACCTCTGGCACTTTTCACAGAGGATCCTTTCAGTCAAAACCAGACAAATTATAGAAAAACAGAAAGAAAAGTAATAAGAACATGTCCTGAATCAATGTATAACAGTCTCAGTGATTTTTTTTTCTGGAATGGAAAGTAAATTACATACTGAAAACATGAAGACCAGTATTCAGGCACTGAAGATAGGTAGGTAAATAAGTTCCTTCATCTTTAAATAAAATTATGATCCAAGAAGCATTGAGGATGAGAAAATATTCTAATATTAGATCACTATCCATTTTTTAAAATGCATTTGAGGCAGATAATTAGATAAAATGTTTCTGATTCATTACCTGGTTGGAACTCTGAAATCTACATTATTTCCCAATTTGTAAGCCACCTGTAAGGCAGTTGATCCCACTACTCTCTGGATAGCTCTTCTAGATGCTGCTTTATCTACCTGGAACTGAGAAATCAGGTCAAACCCTATAGAAAGAGAATACAAAATGAAAGTCCAAAATGAGATTGGTTTTATTCCTTTCCACAACTTTCCCAAATAAAAGAATATATCAGGTTTATAGAAAGCATGCATTTTCAATGTGATACATTGCTACTTGCCTGGTAAGTCATCTTGGCCAATTCTGATCTTTGGACAGAGCTCATTTCCACCGTTAGAATTTGAATTGACAGGGAATCCTGCAAAAGACCAGGATGGACCAATAATAATAACTGAGCAACTATTGAAAATAAAATATTATACCAACTCTTTTATCAGTAGTGTATTTGGCTTTAACTCTAAGCCTCTATGATTATAATTCTTTCACTTTCCACTCATCCTAGAAGGGATACAAGGCACAAAGTTGCTTTAATAATTTGTGCTGGTAAAATGTTCCTTTTGGTGGGGTTAGGAATTTGTTCTTTTTGGAACCAAAAATGCATAATGTCCTGAATTGCACAGGGTTAGAAGCCTGTTTGGAAAACTTCTGGTGGTTTGGGCTAGAAAATATTCCTTAAAACCCACAAATTTTAGAATTACAATGATAATCCAGAGCCAGCCTCGAGGCCGTTCTAGAAAGTAGAATTTTTAGGAATCTTTGTCAAATAGAGGAGAGAAATGGGGAAGTCTTGGGATTCACTAATCCTAAATAAAATATAGAGGATAAATTTAATTTCATAAACTCATTCTAAGAGATCAAGTAAAGGTCCCAACTAGATTATTGCTAGCATCCTAGAATCAGTAAGAGTAACAAGACGAAGAAAATCATCACAAGAAGGATTAAACCCTCAATTTGATGAGAAATCCTAGATTAGAATTGGGTTCTCCTTGCACAAGTAGGAAGTTGTAGAGAGGAAGAAATTTTTCACCACATTAGGCTTCTTGCCACTGTCCAACCTCAGTGCCTTGCTGAGATTCATCTGACAATGGAGACTTCCTAGACTTCAGAAAAAGCATTATCCAGTTGCAAAGCTTTGGCCTAGCCATCACAGTACATCAAACATACTCTTTACACCTCCCTGGCCCCAGATTATCGAGGTCCACCCATCCATCCATCCATCTATTAATTCATTCCTCCATACGTTCACCCAAACTTTACCAATCACCATCTGAACCAGGCACAGCCCTAGGCACTGGAGCAGACAGACAGGTCTTCCTGCCAACTGGGATTACTGCCAGGAGTTACTTTCCATACCCAGCATTGACCACAAAAAGCCAGGCACTAGAGTATCTCTGTGGCCTGAAGTGGGACTGAAGGGACTGAGGGCGTGAAGGATCATGGATGTCTCACCCAGTCTTCACCCAGCCACAGCCCTGCCCGGTCAATTCTGGAAATAAGTGATATTTCAAAATCTAGAAACTATGGCCCTTACTTGGACGACGCTTGACAGCCGCAGATGCCCAGGGTCCCATGAAACTGCATACAAAGAAGAAAACCGGAATTTTCCTGAAGGTGGAAAGAAGAAAAATGACTCAAAAAGGAGTCCCTCCGGATGGGGACTACTTTCATATTTTCAAACCTGGTAAACCTAATTAATGTAGGTGATCAAATCCCAATATAGTTTATTTTTTTATTTTGACTTTGAAACTTTACCGAGAAATGTAATCAATTCATATGTTTCCAGCTCTCACTGTCCTTATTTTATCAACCTCGCTTTCTCGGCATCTACCTATCTCCCTGTTTCTGTACCTATTTCCTTGTCTTTTCTTTTATCTTTGATTTTCTGCCTCTCTTTCTGCAGCTGTCTCTTTCTCTCTTTTTCTCTCTTCTGTCTTTCATGCTTACTCTCATCTTGCTCTTTCATCTGTCGTTATCTGTCTCTCACCTTGCCCCGACTTCCTCGACTTCCTCTCATCTTCCTCTCATCCTACCGCTGCTGCAAAAACACAGACCCCTGGTTCTGAGGGCCCCCAGCCCAGACTCCCCACAACTCTTTCCAGGGTCACGGTCTTACCAGAAGTTCTTCATTTTCCCGGTTGGTTTTCTTTGGTTGCCAGAGTCCCCGTGAAGAAGGGGTTGGAGAGGAGTGGCT
This sequence comes from Indri indri, assembly GCA_004363605.1. Taxonomy (NCBI): domain Eukaryota; kingdom Metazoa; phylum Chordata; class Mammalia; order Primates; family Indriidae; genus Indri; species Indri indri. Next base: position 10,224 of record RJWJ010020733.1, on the reverse strand, counting down.
GCTCCCCCAAGACCCCTTCACTGTCACCCTAGGACTGTCAGTTCTGGGCCCAGCCTTGGTCCCTCCTGCCCCTGAGAGGGCTAAAAGCAAAGGGAGAGAACCAGAGGTATCTGGTGACACTTTAAGCTGAAGCAGAGGAAAGGGGTGGGGAGAGGCGGCCCTGTAAGTCCAGGCCTAGCCAGGGGTGTGTCCTCAAAGCTAACAAGGTTGCACTGAAGTAGGGATTAACGGGGGAAAGTTTGCTGAAAAGAAAAAATATAAAATCAGGATGTGGGGAAATTCACCAGAAAGATCCAGGCAAGCTGCTATAGGAACACAGTAGCAGCTTTTAGAACTGCTATAGGAATACAGTGGAAGCTTTCAGAACTGCTATAGTACAGGGGAAGCCTTTGAGTGACTGAGCTTGCAGTAAAGAGGCGCCCACTGGAAGGCCGAGATATGAGCACGCGTGGTGAGCCTTTGCATTCTCATTTGTTCTGAAGCTTACTAGTTGTATGTCCTTGGGCAAGTTTGTTAACCTTTGTGTAACTCAGTTGTCCTAACTGTAAAAGAGGTTGAAAATGCTTACATAAAAACAATTGTTTTGAGAATTCATCATAGCTAATACTTCATTTTGTGCCTCCTTCTGTTGAAAATACTTGAAGCCGAATGACGTTTAATTCTCACTAGGACACTGCAAGGTAAGACTAAAATTTCTTATTCCCTAGATGAAAAAATTGAGACAAAGAAAATGAAGTCATTTCTTCAAAGTTGCACGGCAATAGTTGTATTCAATACGTGTTAGCTCTCTCTACTTCATGGCTAGAAATCTAATAAAATGTAACATCAAGCCCCCTAGTTGTTGTTTCTTCTTAAACTTTCAGATTATAATATATTCTACTAAGCTCCGGTAATCTCAGAGCTATACTATACCTGCAAATAAAAAACATGTTATTCTCCATTAACAAGCTGAGAGGAAGTTACAAGGCACACATACTTGGAGAGATACATTTTATTAGCACCACTGCTATACATGCCACACCCTCTCCCTTTCCCCAGAACCTGAGCACCTCGAAAAAAGGCCCAAGAGACCCCATAGCTCCCATCACACCCACTCAGCATGGCCTACTCTGGCCCATCTTAGGGGACATGAGTGTCTAGTCCAAAATCACAGATTCTCGGGGTCAGATGATCCAATGATCTCAGTAAGCCATGACATCTAGCGCAAAGTGGTTTTGAGGTGGCTTTGCTCCCTTGAAATTTCTTTTAGTTTTTTAATTGATTTAATTTTTATTTAATTATGAAACAACAGCATTGCTTTTTATTTTTCATTTGTTTATATCTTTTCAAAAAAAGTCCTTTTGTCTTCTGCCTCCCCCAGCTGACTCATGAACAGTGAACTAGGCAAACTTTAATATCCAAGCTCTTCTCCATTTGTTTTCCAATCGTCACCCACTTATTGGAGTCCTGTCTCCCCCTCACAGAGGGACATCCTTGTCCTCATGCTGTTTGGGGCTTTCCACAAGGCCCTGTCATTCACCTTCTGTCTATCAAAATTCTCGTTCCCTAGGGAAACCATCCTGCAGTGACAGAACTGCAAATGGCCAGAACCTAGCTTATTTGTTTAGGTCAGCCAGGGCTTACATGAAAGAAGCAGTCTATTAATCTCAGAGGAGAAATGCTGTAGCTGTTGTCAGCTGAGGACCCTCCTGACACCCTGAAATAACACAAGGTAAGCCAGCCCTAGATCCACAGGGAAAAAGGCAATTTCCAAAGGGACTTTCCATCAGAGTTCTTTATTTGCAATACGGTTCCTCTCATATTACTTACTCTGGTGAGAAAGAAGAGGGCAGGTTTTTCTATATAACGAAGTGTTTGAGAAATCCTTTCATTAAGTGTTTTAGAGATCTAACCTCTGTGTTTTCCCCTCCTCCTCTACTTTAAAGAATCCTCTTCAACCAGAATCTGAAACAGAGTGGGGCACCTTTTAATAAAAAATAAAAGAATAGAGAGGAAATAGGTTTTCTTGTAAGTGGTTTGGCCTGTTTCTAACTTGGCAGTTTTATTTAAGATGGTGATGAGCAAGCCACAGCTCTATTAAAGAAAGATTGTAAATCCAGAGAAAACTAAGATACGTACAATCTTGAAGGACACTTTTTTCTCCTTCTTCCACTCCCATTTTCTGTTAATCGTGTTTCCTAACATGACATTTGAGTCTCACAGACAGCAGTGCAAACCCCACGCTATTCTGGTCTGGGTCAGGTTGCATCCCGAAGTCACAGACACATGAGCTTTTGCGCCATTAACACTTTACCTAACAGCTCTGCTCTGAAAAACCATGGGGAAATGAAATCTGGTCAGTCATATCAGATTGTAAATGCACTGACAGCTTGATATTTAAAATGATTCATTTTAAAAATGGAAGCATTTTATACAGAATAATTATACTTCTACTCATCTTTACTCCCTCTTACCTGCCCCAGACACACTTTGTTCTACAGAATATACACACACATTAATCGTTCCCTTTTTATAAATCAAGAATTTTATTACTTATGGCTTAAATTAGGGAACATCATCACAAATGATCATCTTTCTTGATGATCTATTTTCTTTCATTTGTTTATTCAATCATTAATTGAATAACTATATACAGTAATGTGTGCACCAAGTATGTGCCAGGAGTTGAAGAGACAAAAATTGTGGGAAAAAACACAGCTTTGCCCTGAGAAAGTTCAAAGTCCAGCAGGGAGGTCCACTATGAAAATGACTGCAATACAGTCAGTAAAAAAGGCTGTAGCATCACTGAGAATACGTATGAGCACAGTTCAAGGGCATCAGGAAATTTTTCTTAAGAGATAAAATCTTAAAGAATGAATGGAAACCTACTAAGAGAACAAGTGGGTGCAGAACATTTTAGAGAAAACAGCAAATACCATGACCAAAAGGTAGAAGAGAACATTTGGGGAACCACAAGTTTCGCTGAGGAATTCTTTCATTTGGTAAATGTCTATTGGTATCTCTTCTGCCATGACCTCTGAGCTGGTCTCAGCACTGGAGATACCGCAGAGAGAGACCAGGTCCCTGTTCCCATGGAGTTTACAGACTGGTGGGGAGACAGAAGCTAAACACGCTTACAAAAACAAACAAAATAATTTCAGTTGGAACTATTATGGAAAATATAGAAGAGGGCAATGTATGCCAGAGAAAGGCTGTGGTAGGTTTAGAGGTTGATCTAGATGAAGGGTCAGGAAAGGTTGCTCTGAAATGGTGAATTTTAACTCAGACCAGACGAGAATGAAGAGATAATATTTGATGGAGTTGATTGGAAAAGAGTTGGGGGAGCAAGGAGAACTATCTGGTTTTGAGCTTGAGCAATTGAGTAGATGGTGATATCATTTTCTGAAATGACAAGGAGGAGCAGGGAGGAAGAGCTAGGTAAGGGTTCTTGAACAACACTGAAAGAGTTTAGGCTTTATTCTGGCTGTTATATGAACTGGAAAAGAGTTTAAGGCCAAGAATGACTGTTTTAGATGTGTCTTTAAAAAGATGGTTCTGGCGTTGCTTAAAGGATTGATTGAATGAATTTGATCAATAAGTATACATACACACAACTGAAACAAAAGTTTCAGAAAGCAATACTTACTCGTGTAAATGTGATGTACTCGATTTGCTGTCTTATTCTATTTCATTTTTTAGTGATGATGACCAACTCAATAAATTGATTTCAGGACCAGCTACTGGATTGCTATCCATGGTTTGAAATACATTGGATTAGAATACAGTAGACACAAGAACTGCCAAGAGATATCTTTCATCTTGTTTCCTGGTATGGGGCATAACAGTTGGGATGCCTTCCTTAGTTTTAACACAACTATGTATCTTTGAAAACATTCTTTTGGAGTGAAGTAGCTGTAAACTGATACCTTTAAAGATACCATGACCCCCGTTTTAATTACTTTATAGATTAAAATAAAGAAGAGGCATTTTTAAAACTAGCTTCCTAATGGTATCTAGTTTTAAGCTTTATTCCATCTATCTTTCCTTTAAAAATAAAAGACCCAAAATGCCTACTGGCACGTATCAGTTATGTGAGGATGCTGCAAATTAGCCACAGCTAGAGCCTGAAATTTAGCATAGAAATCTCTGGCTGAGAGGCTGATTAACAATCAGAGTTGCTAAAACTAGGACTCCCACAGTTTTGCACTGGGTTCAGTTTTACTGGAAAGAAATTTAACCATAATCAAAGCTCTATTTTTAATCTGCTTATTTTGGTCCTATACTTGTAATTGTAGCCTAATCATCTATAGCAAGCAAATAGAGTCCCATGGTGATAGCCATTTCTCTCTGAAATCACTCACAAATAAATGTGTTCTCACCATGGAACATTAATACAAAAATGTATTATTTCGCATAAACTTCCCCAACCTCCAAGCTTTTCAGCATTTCAGCAACTTTTGCTTCTTCTAAAATACAAGCATTTTCATTTTCCCATAGAAGAGAAAAATCAATTCCCCTCCATAGCACACGTGCTCCCAGGAGCTGTTGCTACATTTGCTGCCTTGTGGGTCTTCAAGTCTACAGCAGCTGATTCATGTCCTAAGCCTCTCTCGCTCCCTTCAATAAACTACACACAGTGGCCCACCAGCATGTTTCTCTATGTACTGTAAAGCCTTCTTTTCTAACAGTGGCTATCAAAGCCATATCAGAATCACCTGGATAGCTTGTTAAACCCACATCACTGGGACCCAGTAGTTTCTGATTCAGGAGATTTAAGATGGGCCTGAGAATTTGCATTTCTAACAAGCTCCCAGGTAATGCAGGTGCTGCTGGTCCACAGAGAACTGCTGCTCATATAGGTCCTGTTTTCAATTCCACTGGGCTACCACTCCTTTGTTACAATTGGTATTGACTTGCAAACTCTAAGTGTATAATAAGCATTTGCTGAATACAATTTTAAAATAATTGTCAGTTGAACCCATAAGATCTACTGAGAACTTTTGAGGCTATGAAAAAAAATGTACTAATTTCCTTAATGGACGTCAATTAAGGAAATGTACCTGGCAGAATGAAGTACAGAAACCTAAGCCTTCTCTTCTGCACTATTATCACTTATCAGCCTAATAATAATAATAAAAGTATACTCCTGAATTGCGTGTTAACCTTTATCAAGAAAATATAGACAGGTTGTCAATTCTGAAATTCCTCTTTCTCTTTTATGAAAGAAACCTTAAATATGCCCTTTTTTATGTTGCATCCTATGAAATTTTATATGCATTCACTAGCTTTCACACGCTGAGAAAACATTTTCTCTGCACTAGGTGGCAATGTAATCCTGAAATTTGAAACCTAAGCTAAGGAATCAAAGACTGAAATTTGATTTCCAGTCTTCAAGTAGATAACTTTGATTTTATGCAAATATTCAATTCTTGGTTATTTTCCACATGTATTTAGAATTGCCCTCAGAATAAATGTGCAAATACAATGCACCCTGATTGTTCACAAAAACCTATTGAAGGAGAAAGACACTAAATGAACAATTAAAATTAACTCTGCCCTAATAGGTGAGCCATCCACCCTGCCCTCACTAACCACTGCCAATTTGAGCCTTATAACTAAACAGAACCACACCTAAGGTTAAGAGTGTAGGCTCTAGAGCCAGATTGCTTAGTTTCAAATCTCAGCTCCACCACTTTCTAGCTGGAAGACTGTAGAGAGGTAATTAACCTCTCTGCCTCAGCTTCCTTGTCCATAAAAATGAATAATAAAAGTGCCCAGCTTATAGGTATACTATAAGGATTACTCTCAACCTTAAAATAGTACCTGACATTCAATAAATTTTAGCTATAATTTTTCTTATAACTTGCTCTTCACTACTTTCTTCTACTCGCTCCCAGTCTGCTCCAGTAAATGGTGGCTCATTCAGATCTCCTTAGAAAAGATGAATGTGGCTTTGCTAGATGCAAAAAACTATCCTGGACAATATACGACTGTTACAGAGCAAATTGCCTGGCTGCCTGATACCACAAAGAAGCCAATACTATGGCATCTGTGTTTGAGAAAAGAAAGGCTTTACTGCAAAAGTGGCCAGCAAGGAGACAGGAGGCGGGCTTAAATCTGTCTCTTTGATACGGGGTCTGGGGCACGTTAATGGGCTCTAGGGCAAGGGAAAAGATTTAGGAATATCGGCTTGGCATGGTCTGACTGGAGGGCTTCAAATTGACCGTTTATAGTAACATGAATGATGAGTCACATTTTAGCTCCAGATCCTCCAAGCCAAAGGACACCTCACTCCTGAAAGAGTTCTGCTGTTCAGGTTCCAGTCATGTCCCAGTTTTCTTGGTTAAGAAGGAAGAATTGTTAGTTCCAGGTATTGCTAGAGGTCAAAGCTTTTTCTATTGCACATTCCTGGGCTACATGACTTGTAGTTTTTGTCTCTATTATACCTACAAGGTAAGTCTACATTTTGTTATCAACAGAGTAGGCCCAGTTTGGGTTGGACCCACCGTTATACAACAATTAAAAAAAAACTCAGCTATAGAAATCAAGGTAAATCAATTGAAAGCCCCTCCTCCCTTCCATACCCACATCTTTGTTTGCTACACTTTTATGATTCTTCTTCCTATAAAACTACCTTTAATAAGTCCTTCAAGCTCACCTCATCATCAATACCACCTTCCCTTTCATAATGCTCTATGGTGTTTCAAGAATGTAATCTCATAATCATCATAATCTCATTTGTACTTCACAAGAATCCAGCAAGACAGATGCGACTGTCCTGTTTCCCTGGTAAAGAAACTTAGATGAAGAGACCTGCATGAGTTCATGATTTCTTGGTGACAAAAGAGATACCCAGTCTACTGAGTCCTGAACAGATACAAAGAAAAGGCAACTCCAAAAATCACTGGAGAACCAGTGAAATGGCTGCTCACAAAACACTTTGCATGCACCATGACACTGCTTACTGATGAGTCCTTTTATTAAGCAACTTTTGCAACTTAGTTTTAAATATATATACATATACATAAATATAATTGGTTTCTTCATTTTAGAAGTAATCTGTGAACATTATAGAAAAGTAGAAAATAGAAAAAAGAAAAAAATCACTCAAGTTTTACCACCTGGAGACAACTCACTATTAACATTTTAGAATGTTTCCTTCCAGTCCCTTTTCTATGTACAAGCTGTGGTCTTACATTTTAAAACTTCCTTAAATGCATGCCACTTAAAGCACTCATGCATTTGCTGTCACAAAATTTGAATGCAATTGTATAACACATACAAAGTAGACAGGAAAGCCGAGGTGTAACAACTTTGACTTGAAGTCAAGATTGCAGCTTTTAATTCTAACTGATGTAACCTCAAGAGAGAAAACAACTATAGAGAAAGAGACATTTGAGTAACTGGGAGAGATTCTTCCAGCAGGTCTTGGTTTTCAAAAGATGTTATTTTTCTCACCCAAAGCCATGTGGGACTGTAAACTCACAGCCAACCAAGGAACCACAAAGCCTCAAAGGCATGTGTAGACATTCCTGTGGCACCAAAGGGCAACCACAGGAGAGTCCTGCCTCCTACCGTTCCTTCAAATCAAATGTCTCTGAAACCATGGCTAATGCCGGGAATAGCAGTAGCAACTTACACGTGGGCAGGTGATAAAGAGCCTTTGTCCTTAAAGGCTGAACTCAGAGCCATTACAAGCTGAAAAGGCTCTCGCATTAGCACACTCATAGGGATTCCAGGGAGTGGTCCAGGGTGGACCAGCAGGAACAAAAAGGTGAACAGGGAGTACCAGGATGAAGACAGAGGAGGGTCAGGATCTAGACTGGTGTAATCCCAGTCTGTCCTGGTCAAGGGTTTCCCTGGGATTTTAAGGACTTTTTCTAAAAGAGCAATATAAGGAAGAAATGGAAGAAGGAACACCTCCACTATGTCAGGAACTGTACTTCAAGTTAAAAAACAAAAAGACATTATCTCCTTTAATCTACACAACTTATTACTATTGCCATTTTATAGGTGAGGCAAGTGAGGTTCTAAGATGTTAAGTAACTTGCTAAGGGAAACTCCAAACGGCAGGCCAAAACCAAGCTTGGGCTTCTCTGACACCAAAACTGACGTTGTTTCTATAACTCGTCATTTTCTGAGGTGGACACACACACTCACACACACAGACACCCACTTAAGTACATTATACATTTTACTCTGCATCTAATTGTTCACTATTATTTTCTTTTCTTCACAAACTCTCAAGCTAAAGAACTTGAAGAGTTGATGAGATTTGCCCCTTGTACCGGTCACCAATTTCATGCCCTAATTGAGCAAGCTATGTCCAAGTATTACCTCACTAGTGGCTTGCTAAATGCTACAAAAAGTAGTGGCAAAGACTTCTCATTAAAATGTCACATGTACAGGGATTATTCCTGTTTCAGTGTCCCAGCCCTTATATAAATTCTTTATTATTGACTCAATTTATAATGGCATTTGTTAAATTTTTATGTATTTGTGGTATTTTTTTTCTCTATTTCCCTGTGGTTCTAGCCATATCAAAATTTGTCTCAGATCCTAAACTCTAACAGATTAGGGACCTTGATTATAATCTCTCCCATATCCCATACCTCATTTATTACCTGCTGCAATCATTTTGTATATTTCTAATCAATCAAAACTTCAACCAACACCATATTTAAAGCACAGTGCCAGCTGCTAAGGAGATTTTCAGAGCCAAATAATGCCTTCTCTGTCCTCAAAGAAGAAGGAGGGACACACACACACACACACACCCAAAACTGTGAAACACACTTCAAATGGACTAAAAGAACCACTCAGAAGAAAGTATTAATAGAACCACAAACAAAAGTGTTCTAGGGACAGAAAGGCACAAGTAACTGGTACTCTCCAGAAGGATTCAGAAGCATTTCACAGAGAAAGTGACCTTTTAGCCTGACCCTCAGAAATGAATCATCTTTTATAGGCAGAGAAAGGCAGAAAGGGTTAGTGGGCAGTTGGAACGATGTGACCAAAGACTCAGAGGCGTGAACATTCATGGAGTGTAATTACGTTTAAGGCATGACTTATCTTTCTGAAAATATTATTTGTGTGTCAATGTTAACCCAGAGGTTGGGAAAATTGATATTATTAAATTACATTTGGTAAATAAATAAAAAATAGGCCTAACAATGTTTATGACTTCTTAGATTAGTCTACCTTTCCCATCAATATTTTGTCACTGAAAATCAAATCAGCAATCCATTTGCTGCAATGGGAAATCTGGAAATAAGGATTTCAATTACAGAATGACCCAGTTCTTGGAGAACCTTTTTGTTGTCTACAAAGGATTCTCAGTTTGGAGATTCCATCAGGACATAGGAAAGCCAAGTGCCCTGATGTCAGTGCCAAGGGAAAAGAGGAAAGACATCTTCACTGGGACATAAAAAGTTACTTGTTACCACTTAAATTACAATATTTTTCTATTAACACTAGCAATAGGCTACTAAGCTTGCCTAAAGTCAGGTGCTAGGAAGGGCCAGTAGGATAAGCAGGTAGGTTTCCCTTGGGGGAAAAGCTGATGGGTAGATAAAGTATACATTACTTAAAAAAATAAAGATCCAAGAGAATTCTGGGTATATACTGAGTGATGGCTTCAGGCTGCAAGAATGAAGGCACAGTGCCAAGAATGGGAGATGTGTTATGTGCAGGGAAAAGATTTGAAATTGAAGTTGCTCTGAACAGTGAAATGAGCTCTCAAGTGGAGCTGAAAATGGAGACAGGGAAAAATGCAGAGTGTAGCTGGAACAACTCAAATGGAAATCAGCATGCCCATGGTGTATTTCCTAAAACCTCTTCAGTGGAGTAGAACAAAATAGTAAGGAAGCAATAAAAGAATAAATGACCTAGAATTACTGGCCTCTTCAAGCATAACCTACTACATAGGGCTGGTTTCAGAAGCAGATGTAGAGAAATTGCAGCCCCACAAGGCTTTCATCGCTGTAGATATTCTTTTAAACTTTGTTATCTGACAGGACACTGTTGAATGTGTAAAATGTTATTACAAGAATCACAGAAGTAACCAGGAGAAATCTGTCTCTTGGTACAATATTGGGAAATGTTTTTTGGTTACAGATTTGTACCATAATAAAGTTGCCAATAAATATACACTACAAATACAGAAGGCAAGAAATAAATAACTTTGATGTTATATCCAGAGGCTAAATGATATGGTATGCTATTGTGAGTGGTTATTTAAAAACA
>RJWJ010020732.1:0-28754 GCA_004363605.1 Indri indri | reverse complement strand
ATTATGGCAGAGCTACTTTACTTAATATTCAGAATATATTTATAATCTTTTATTCGTAAACAGAAGAAATAATATTTTGTTGCAAATTAATGCAAGATGTTTTATTTTAAATTTTAGTCATTAGTTCATAATGTTGAAATAATATTCTTACTGAGTGATTTAAGAGGTTAAGTTTATGTTTTAATTTCTTTGGAATTTGAAATATTTGATTGCTTCTTTTAAAGGAAAAACAAAGTTTTATTCTCACTGTTTGGGGGCTGATGAAATCCTGAATTTCAATGAAGAAGCTATTTTTATCACTTAAGCTGCTTCTTTAATAAAATTGCAATGGTTCCCAGACTCAGTCTTATTAATATTCCTCGGTTAGGAGGAAGTGCCATTAAAGTAACAGATATTGATTACAATGTCCATTAGCAAAATTTCAGTAAAAGAAACATTTTTTGGCACTCACAGGCTCCTAAGACTGTGGGTTTCTGTCTACTTCTTAGATCTGATTCCCTCATGTGTCCCATAGGTCTTTGATTTCAAAATATCTAGTGCCCAAGGGCTGCTACCTATCAGAGGTTGCCAGTTGTTCTTAAAAGGATCCCTTGTATGATCCCTTCTTCTCCATCTCTCTTCCTGCCTTATCTACAGTGCCCATCATAAGTCTCCGCATCTTACTTTCTGATTCTATTCCTGTCCTCTCCAAACCAATCCTGCATTTGCCTGACTTAGGCTCGTCCTAGAGAAAGATTTTATTACATTGCTCTCTTCCTTAAGAACAGAACAGTTTCTCGTTCATTTCTAACTCATTCCACATAAAGTCTAAACTCCCCTGCATTGCATGTGATATCCCTCCTCCAATACAGCCACATTGATGTTCCTGTCATCCAAACAGACCTACATAGTTCTTCACTGTTTTTTCACTGTTGTTCATTTTCCCTTAGAAAATACTTCATATGTCCCTTGAATTTTCCAACCTTATCCAGGCATCAAATCCCAGACCGAGTTCTACTTCTTGTGTGGGTTTTTGTTGTTGTTATTATTTTTATTTTTTATAATTTAATCTATAATTGATGTCCTCACTCTCAGTTATTATAAATAGAAGAATTTTCGGGTAATATCTGACAAACATACCCTTTATTTAATGATATTTCCTTCCTTCCCTCCTGTCTTTCTTCCTTTCTCTATCCCTTCTTTTGATTTCTAACTTTTCTCTCTCCATCCTTTTCATTCCGACTGCACTCATACCAAAGCAAATGAGAATTATTATGTATTAGCAATACTGTTGTGTGTCACTGTCTCTTGATATACACTCTCTCTTTCTGTCTTTTGGTTACTGAACTCTCCAAATTTTGTCTGACCTCATGGACACCTACGTATGGGCATGTGACTAAGGCCTAGCCACTTGGACATGAGAAAAAGTACCATGTGAGATTTTTCGTTCACAACCTTGCATTCCACTTCTTGTCTTCCTTCCTGTGGGCTAAAAAATACAGAATTGATGCCTCTGAGCCACTTCTACCCATTCAAAGAGAATCACCTCAAAGAGCGGATGCAATTTGAACTGGGCCTTGAAGGAAGAGTGTTTTTAAATTTGTCTTGAGTATGTTATTTTCCTCTATATATTCTAGAATGCACAGACCACATCTACTTCAATATTTATAACAACAGTGTGTAATAAGTTTTTGTTACAAACCCTTGTTCACATGAAAAGACATAATACAATAATTTAAATCATTAGGTTTGCGGTAGAGATGGTACCCATCAGTAATTAACACCTTAATTCAAAGTAGATTTTCATGATGGATTTTCAAGAAATGTTGGTCAGTAGTAAAGATTTCTCAAGATAAATAGAATCCTTTAATAAATACTTGCTACATACTTGCCACAGTTAAAGCATCTTACATGTATTAAATTTTCAAAACAATCTGTGAGATTGTTACTGTATTTTTTCTAATTTTATAAAAGAGGATGGAGGCCCAGAAGTATTAAATAATTTTCCCAAAATCATATAGTTAGTAAAAGGAATCAATCGGTCTTGAGTTTTTTAACACTAGCTCCAAAGTCCACACTTTTAAGCACTGTGCTGTACTGTTTAATAAGTGTATCATCTCCTTTCCAATACCCATGGAACCAAGCCACACAGGCAATTAACCACTCCAGTTATATGGCCCTCTGCGTATAACTCCAGATCAGGAAATATATCTAAGTAAAACACTGAGCATTTAAGGAGTTCTACAAAATCACTCTACGAGATAGCAACATGAAAGCTGAGAAAGTAAGACAGGGATTTCGTATTTCTTTGAGAGAAAGAAGAATATTAGTAAGGTTTTTTTATTGAGACATTTTTCGAGTTTTCATTTTTGCTTTATGAAAGTTGCACCTTAGATAGCAGTTTAGTTTGAGGATCAGGCTATGAGCCCTTAAATATTTAGCCATCTGCATTCTTCCAAGTAGCAAACCCCTATTAAGAACTTATACATTAATTGAAGGGGGAACTAAACTTAGGACAGAAGCATCTCCAGACAAGGCTGTCATTCCTTAGGTTCCAATTGTTTGCTTTCTAAGCAGGAAGTGTGTGCACTTTCTGATTGAGGGGGAACCATTCAGAAAATCTTTTTGTTTTTCTTGTTTCTAAAGGATGAATATTATCATAAGATGCAACTAGCTGCTTGGATTTAGTCAAAATTCTGGTCCTACCATCCTCTGTCCTATCTAAGGACAATCTCTCCATTTGGTACAGATAATTGGCCTATCTTCACTGTAGGAAATTAGCACTGGATCATGTATGTAACAATTTAAATTTAAATATTAATTAATTGAACTTGAATTAAATTAAAATTTTAGTTTTCATGTGCTCTAGCCACAGAATCAAATACCAATGGCCACATGAAGCTAGTAGTCACTGTATTGTACAGCACAGATATAGAACATTTCCTTTATCATATGTCAGAAAATTCTATTGGACAGTGTTACTTCAGTGCTATGTTTGTTAATCATGGCTACACATTAGAATCAGTTAGGGAGCTTTAAAAAAAAATACAGATGCCCTGGTACTGCCGCAGACCAATTCAATCAGGAAGTCTCATGGTGGTGCCAAGATATTGAAAATTTTCAAATGTGCCTCCCCCCACCTACTTATTCTAAGACGTCAGGATTGAGATTCAATTCTATAAAGTAAAATTTGTCTTTCCTGAATCAACATTCCCTTTTTGAAATGTGTCTTTTTATTCAGTATATAAACATGATAAAAATCTCTTCTCTCTTAAAATTAATCAGAATTTCCCCAAAGTAGCAATAACTTTAATGGCAATAAAAATTCTCCTCTTGATTCCACATCCCATTTTCCCCACCGCTTAACTTTCTTATTGTCTGTAAGGACAAAATCCTTTAAACGTGTGCCTTAATTCAGGGTGACAACTTCCTCACTTCCACTTCGTCCTCACTCCTAATAACCTGGATTCAATTCCATTTCCATTACATCACCAATACGACTACTACTAAGTGGACTGATAACTTCCACCTCTCTAAGCACAGGCAACATTTTTCCATGTTCATCTTAGTTGATTCTTAGAAACTTTTAACACTTTTGGCAATTTCCTTCTTGAAAACGCTGTCTTTCTTGCCTGCTCTGACACATTGTCTACTTGTTTTCCTATTCTGTCTCTGAAGTTTCTTCTGCTTGTCCTTATTCAAAGTTTCTCAGAGTTTCATTATAGTCACTCTTTACTTCTTACTCTATTCTCTCTTCTTAGTACAATTACAATTATACTAAGTGTATTACAATCTATATAATAATTAATCAATTAACTTTTAGCCAAGATCTTTTCTCTGAGCCAACAGCTAATTGTCTGAACAAAATCTCTATTAGGATGTTTTAAATGACTGTCAAAGTTCACATTGTCCCCTTCTGTGTCTCAAACTCATTCTGTTCCTTGTGTTTTCTGTCTCAGTTTGTGTCACTAAAATTCTTCTATACAAAACCCCATTAGCTCTAGGGGGTGACCTTCCCCTTCGACTTGACAGGGCACCACCTACGACATGGCTCTCAGAGAGAGCAGCCCTTTCTCCTGAGGCACTGAGTGGGGTGTCCTGGCCTCCCAAAACTGCAGAGGAAGCCATACCCTTTGAAACCAAGGAAGAACCAACCCTGCCCCTGGGCCCTGGGTGGGAGTAGCAGTTTTGATGGTCTCTGAATTACTTTCAGTGTCATTGTTTTCTTAAGGAACAGCACACATTTGCAACCAGCTACCTATAGTGTCCTGTCCTGTACAACATAAGAAGTTTGGCAGCATTCCTTAATTTTTGTCCCATCTCCATCTCTTTAAGTTCAAACTGGCAATGCTTTTGCAGAGGTGGTTCATTAGGTCCATAGTTCACACCTATACTAATATCCTTATCAAATGCTTGTTCAGCCTTTGCATTCTCTGCAATATAGAGAGGTTGAGAATTTTTTAAATCTTTAAGTTCTGATTCCTTTTTGCTTAACATTTCCTTCTTCAGTTCATTTTTCTCTTCTTGCATTTCACTATAAGCAGTCAGGAGGAACCAAGTTACTCCTTCAATACATCAGTTAGTAATTGCCTCAGTAAATATCCAGTATCATCACTTGCAAATGTTACCTTCCACAAAACACTAAAATATGAACACAATTCAGCTAAGTTCTTTGCCACTTCATAACAAGCATTGTCTTTCCTCCAGTTTCTAGTACTATGCTCCTCATTTTTGTCTGACCTCACCAGAATCACTTTTAATATCTATATTTCTAACATTCCCTTCAAAACTCTTTCAATATCTACCCATTACCTGGTTCCAAAGCTACTTCATATATTCAGGTATTTGTTACAGCTGCACCCCTCTTTTTGGTACCAAAATTGGTAATGACATTAATCAGAGTTCTCCAGAGAAACAGAACCAATAGGATACGCTACAAGGGATTGTCTCATATGATTATGGATGCTGAGAAGTCCCACAGTCTGCAACCAGCAAACTGGAGACCCACGAGAATCAATAGTTTAATTCCAATCAGAGTCTGAAGGTCTGAGGACCAGGAGTGCTGATGGCATGAGTCTGAGTCCAAGGGCAAGAAACAACTGATGTCTAGCTCAAGCAGTCAGGCAGAGAGAATGAATTCTCCCTCCCTCTGCCTTTTTGTTCTGTGTAGGCCCTTACTGTGTTGAACAATGCCCACTCCCATTAGAGAGAGCAATCTGCTTTACTCAGTCTACTAATTCAAATGCTAATCTCATCCAGAAACAACCTCACAGATACACTCAGAATAATGTTTAACCAGATATCTGAATACCCTGTGGCCCAGTTAAGTTGACACATAAAACTAACCATTACAGCATGGTAGATAAAGCAAGCAAAAAAATAAGGAAAAAGCTAAAGTTTTGCTCCAAAAAATATCATTGTTTTGAATATGAACATTTTAGTCTACAATAATATAAATGAAATTTGAAACTTTCTTTAAGTCATTAAAATAATTAAAATGCTCACTACCTGCCCTGAGAGCCAGCTTCTGGCAATGGGCTATGACAGTGTTCTCTTGGCAAAGATGATAAATAGATTGATAACAAGTTAGTAGCCTGAGATGACAGAGGTGGGAAGAACCAAGTATGATATCAGGGGACCATGATTTCAGGACCATATTAAATTCATTTCTATGGCAGGGAATTTTTGATGCTTCATTGGATTAAAGGTACTCCTATAAATTATTGCTTGAATGAAGTCATGGTAGGAATCTGGCCCGGTCTTAAACGAATCTATTACTATGAGATAAGTATCAAGTATTTCTAAATCAGTCAAGATATGTATTAATAAATAACAAGAACACTCCATGTCTTAATAATTTTCTTAAACAGATGTTTCCCTACATTTCTGAATGAGCCATTAAGATCAAGGTTCTTGCTACAAAGTCAGATAAGAAGGTAGTAATATTTTCATATGGATATTAATTCTTTTATTTCCTTTTTTATCCCATGAATAGAGAGGCTTATACTGATGAAAACAGATATATTTTAAACTGCCCAAATATAAGGCCACCTGGCTTATTACAGTATAGTAAAGAAATTTTAGTTTGCAGAGTAGATATCTTTCTTTAATACTTTCAAAGAAGTAGAGATTGTGTACTGGGAGAAATATATCTCTACAGCTGCTGGATTTTTTTTTTTATTTGTAGTCTCCAAATACATGGAAAATATATTCCCTTTCTTTTTTAAAAAAAATTATTGCCACTCATTTTATGGTGAATTCCAATGAAATTAGTGGCCTAAGAATCACAAATCTTGAATACCAAAAAATGTCAGACAGTTTCTTTGAGCTGGAAGATCCCATATTTCTGAATAAACATATCTTACTGGGTATATTTTCATTAAGGATCACTTGAGAATATTTATAAAACTATATCTGAAAATAATGTTCTTTGTGTTGAAATGTAATGTGATTTTCAGTTTAAGCCACTTGATTATGATGCTTTCAACATTCCACTTGAATAAATTACAACCTCAGAAGATTGGAATACGGGGAATGGTCAACTTTATATCTTAGTTCTCTAGGAAATTTTACTGAGGAAGCTTTTTCCTTGTCTTTAGCCAAAAGTTTTGTTGAGATAAAGCAGTTAAGAGAAGCAGGGAAAAGAGTCAAGCTAAAGATACTTAAATAATGAGACAGAAAACCCAGAAGAAGACCAAATAATTGTGGATTCTTATTCATTCAGTGGTAGTATCTTTAAGGGCTGTCATAAAGGAAGCTAATTAAAAAGAATAACCTATCAATGCAGAAAGAGCACAGAAGGAATTTAGGAATATTATTTTGGAAGAACGTTAATACAATGTGAACTGTTAGATGAAAATGTTTTCGTGAAGCCTAGTGGTGATTGCTGACTATCCCTGGTTAACAACACTTATTTTTACTTCATGTCCCATCTTTATTAAGCATCAGTATTGGAGCAAATCCCATTTTAATTTATTAATTATCATGAGAGAGATGAAACAAGAGCAAAATAAGACTAGATAAAAGAAAAAAAATCACTATAGCACTTTATACATACTTTGACCCCTGGATTCTAATTCCAATTTTGCTACTTTACATGGAATACTTTACATAGGTAACTTCAGCTCTCTCTGAACTAATTCTCTTATCTGTAAAATAAATGACTAGTTTCAATGAAATCCAGAGTATTTTCCCGCTTCGATTGTTTACTACTGAATGTGTCTTGACCCAGGTCTCTATATACTGTATCACCAGCAACCATGGTGATTGACTCAGCTTCTGGTCACTCTTTCATCATTTCAGCAAGTGACCATTTTAGCTTTGACTCATGATACCATAATTCCTTAGTGCTGGCTTGGCATTTATATTTAGCAGGGATTTGTATGTCCTCTGACTCAGATCATAGGTTGAATAATGTTAGGAAATAAAACAATCCTGGGAAGAAAAAATATCCCTTCATACCGATACAAAAGAGAGTGCAGGAACACGATATATTACTGCGGAAGCATTAACAGATTTACGTGCATATAAGGGAGCACATTAGTGACTCTGAAGTTAGAACAAAATATCACACATTTTATGTAGCAAAGAAGAAAGAGAAAGGAATTTGTTTATCCCCTCAGGAACAAAGAGCTGTACCTCCTGACTATCTCCTGTACATCTCATACGGAACCCTGGAGATAGTTCAGGAGGAAGGTTTTTACATATCTAGAAGTTATTGGCTCCCAACTTTAGAGATATTTCTACATTATAAAAACTAGAGACTAGGCTTAAACCCTAGATAATTTATCTTTGTTTCAAAGGTTATCATAAGGACTCAAATTTGCTGTGTTTCCAAGGAAACACTGTGAAAAAAGAATTGGAGAAATTGGTCTATTTGCCTTTTATACCAGAGAAACTTATTTTCATTTACTTTATTTTTACAGTAAATAACCTCATATGGGTTTAATTATTTGAGCCTCAACAACAACAACAAAAGGGAGAACATAGATTTCTGTTTTGAGACTGGTCTTTTAGTGGAAACACTATGTATAATCACAAAGAGAACAGTGCAAACAGAGTAATAACCCCAAACAGAAACTTCAACATAGGAGTCAGTTGTAGTATAGCATAATGATGCTACTGATTGCCATTGTTTTGTCCTTTTAATTTTATTTTAATTACATTTGTCCAAGACCTCTCAGATGTTGACATTATCCTCAGCTTGGAAAAGAATAACACTTTCTTCATTGTTTTAATCCAGGGTTGTTCAATAGAAATAAAATATAAGCTACATGTGGAATTTTGAATTTTCTAGTAGGTGCATTAAAAAGTAAAAAGAAATAATTAAACTTAATTTTAATAATGCATTTAATTTAATCTAATATCTCTAAAATATTGCCATTTCAGCATGTAATCAATATAAAAATTATTGAGATAGTTACTTTTTCTTAGCTAAGTTTTTGTAATCTGGTGTGTACGTTACACTTACAGCACCTCTCAATTCATTTCATGCATGTTTTAAATGCTCAGTATCCATGTGTAGCTAGTGGCTACTATATTGAACAGCACATTTCTATCCAAATTCATAGAAAACGTGATGCCTGCTTTCTGAAATGGTGACACACAAATGATTTTATTCTGATATTTTTAAGTTACAGGCTAATGAGATTTCTTTTTCCAATTTCTATTATGGTTTGTGGGTAATAATCACAAACATTCTTTTCCAGCCTTCTGAGTTTCAAATCAATTGAGAACTAGATACAAGTTTCATGTAAATGCAGGTCAAAATATTAGCTTCAATTAAAAAAATAAAAAGCTACAGTGGATAACGTGGCTTATCTGTGTCTGCGCTATACTCCTAATCTTGCTCCCTAGCTCCTGCTTTGGAGCTACATGTCTGCACAGGGGTATGTAGAGAAGATTGAGCTCCTACTCAAGGAGGTGTCCATTAGAGAAGGAGCTGGGTGAACTGAGTGCTACAGGGAGGCAGACCCAGAAGGAGTTTTTTTCCATCTTCAATAATCAGATACACAAGTTTTCCTCTCTTCTTGGAGGATGGGATTTTGGAAAAATTCTTTCCAATATTATTTCGCCTTGGAAAACAGAATGGACAGAGAAGTAGTAAATTTGTCAAGGTAACCCTAAATTCCTAAAAGGAATCAGATTTTAATTACAGTAAGGAAAACTTTGTAGAAGCATGGTAGAAGGAGGTACACTAAAAAGCTTTTAATTATAAGTTATTTTATTTGCAGAACTAAGGAAAACACACAGATTTTTATTAGCAAAAATTATGAAAAAAAGCATTTAACTAAAATTATGGGTGAGTTTATTTGAAGATTGATCATACCGTGCCAATTAAAATAAACAAACATGCACGTAGCTTATCTTTCTTACCGACTTTCCAAGTCTCTGTGTTACCCACAGCCTTTGAGGAATCTGTCAGAATCTGACTGATTAGACCCTGAAAATAAACACCCAGGGCCAGATGTATGCTGCTGGTGTGACTTGCATATTGTTGACTACAGTTCTGTGAAAAATGGCTGATATTTCATGCTCAAAAGGAGGGAAGTGACCATATGTAAGCGTATTTAATTACTCATTTATTTATGCTGAACTATTATTGACCAACTAGAATGACTTAATAAAAATTGCTTTCTCCCATCTTGCCTCTTTATATAGTTTCTATGTATTAAAGGCAGGCTCCCAAACATAAATTTGACTTTGCATATTTTTTCCCAAAAATCATGATAAATGATTTTCAGATCCAATCACTGATAAATCTGAAGTGGAAGGAAATAACATGCATTTGTTTACTGTTTACTTTTTTACCTTAGTTTCTAAGCTTTACTCTTTTTTAAAAAATTAAAGAAAAATATTTTATTATACCAAGAAAGACAATAGGACCTGGCATTCAGTCAAATCTGAGGTTTTCTGTTTTTAAGGATCATGAAAAGTTTGGGGGGGAAACTATAGTTTAACATCCCTGATAATCTTGGGAACACATTATAGAGCCCTGAAAAGCTGAAGCCCTGAGATTTGAGGACGAAAGTGATCCTAGAGATCCTGGAGGGCCATTGAAAACATGCTTTGTGATGGCACAATTTTTGTAAGAGTTGACCTTGCCAAGATCACGTATTGCTTCTTCTGTTACTTGATACCACTGTGTAATACCCTTACTTTATTTCTCTCCTCTACCCCCACCAAATATCACACACTTATTCAAAATCATTTGTTAGCATTTTCCCTGAAATCTGAATAAAAATACAAATTGAAATATAAGGCTAAGTCTGAAATAAAGGCATTGCACTCTCTAAAACTGAGAAAATACAGTGGTCTCCCAAGAGAGAGAATCAGGGTCCCAGTCAAAGAGCTGACAGGGGACCAGTCTTCTCTCACCACTTAATCTTGATTTGCTTGTATGAGCACTGCATTGATTTTGTCTTTCCAGAGAGGGAAATCATTGTGAAACTGATGAAATATTTGGATAGAGTTCTTAATGACACTGACTTATTTTAACAGCCATGTTTTGCATTCCTACTGTGTGACATGCACTTCCAGAGTCACTGGTGATATCAGTATAAAATATTCAGTCCCAAGTGGACTCCACGGAAGTTAAATTGTGTTGGCTAGCCTATAATAAATATGTGAACAAAATGTTATATTAACACAATGAGGAAGGATATTCTCACCACAAAATATCTCCAAAAACTTCCTTTGGAAACTTGTAGGAACAACATCAACAAAAAATGCTAGCTTTAGTGTGGCAGAGCAGACATCTGTCCAGAGTAAATCTCTGAAAAGAAAAACACCTATAGGAGCTTTCAGGCAGTACTTCATATAATTTGCCTAAATAGTTGATTAATTTATGAAAAATATCCATTGTTTCTATTCTTTGGAATGATATAGAAAAAGCTTGAATGCCTGATAAACTCAGTGTCCTATAAATTACCTAATAACTGAGAAATCAATGAAAAATAATATTATAATACTCAACATCATGTAGACAAAGTACCTGAATAGGTAACTGATTTTTAGACTGGTTGATTGAGCTGGGGAAAGGATTCTAGAAAGGGAAGTGGGGAATTGAGGAGGGCAGAGGGAAACAGGATCCCTGCTATTGAATTGTCACATCTGATTGTGGGCAAGACTGATAATATATATGGCACTTTCAAGTAGAGGAGTAAGAATGATGAAATTATTAGCACACATGGGAAGGATATTGTAAGACAGAATTTATATTATACTGGTCCAGAATAGTGGTATAGGTATTAATTAATATTTTAACTGGGGAAATGGTGAGTCCTTTGCTGTTTCTCTTGTGATATAGTTATTGAAGAACAATTCACAGCAGAAATTCATTTACAAGGAACTAACTACAGGAAATGTGAAAGATAAGCTAACTATGCTAAGTAATTTTCACACTTTCCTCCGCTTTATAATTATTTTCATGGTATTCCTGTCTATATCACAGAGGAATGAAACATTTCAAGCAGAACTTAAAATAATATAAGTATACTGGATTAAACATGCAAATTTTTTGCTTTAGCTCAAATTGGTTGCAGATACTGAATATTAGGTCTTCATGTTCATTTGGGGACAAATTAATACAAAGGCATTAACTCATTTTAGCAAGAATGACTGTACTTGAATCCTCACAATTTGTGACTTTAGAAGCATCTTTAGTGCCACAGCCTATGTAATTTTTGCTTGCTTGTTCTTTCTTTACACAAAAGTGCACCTACATATAAAACGAGATCCTCATAGCAGTAGACAGCTCACATTAAATGTACATATTGTGGAGAAGGATGATTATTGCTTGCTTATTATGCACAACAATATCTTAACTGCTGGATGGTGGGTAGTTTTTGAACATTTGCAAGTTACTAAAGCAAGATCTTTTACATTGCTCCCCTAATTTTTCTGAGTGGGAGGGAATCAAACTATACATGAGCTAATTTCTCTTATACATGGTTTAGGACTTTGTGACCTTAGGTCAAAGAGTATCTGAATTCCTATCCAGGAAAGTCTACAGCCTCAGTGGCCTGGCTGGGGAGGTCAGGGGCTTGAAAAAACTGTAGGAACCAAGACAAACTGTTGATAGTTTCATAATTCCATTAGTTTGACCAAAACCTTTGAAGTTTTCATTCCTGGTATACTTTCCTCACACCCTATATCCAATCTCTGTTGACATTGCCATGAGTCCCATGATTATGGTCTGATTTAATACTGAATCTTCTGAGCTCCTATTGTCTCCCTTTTCTCTTTTTCTCATAGCACTATCATCCTCTAATCTAATATAATTGATTTATTTTTTAATCAACCATTGTTTCCCCCTTACTCCTAGAATATAATCTTTAACAGGACATGAACATTTTTCTTTTTCGTTCCCTGATTTATTCGAAGTTCCTAGAACCATGCTCACCTCATAGTACTGTTCCATAAGATATTTATTGATCAATAAAATGAAGCTGACATTTGAGCAGACATAAATGTGGTAAGAGAGTAAATCATAAGGATATCTGCAGAAATCTTGTTCCAGAAGGAGAGACCAGAAAGTGCAAAGGGATAAGACAGGAGTCATAAGCAGCAAAGACGCCAGTGTAGCTAGAAAGAGTGGGTGATGAGGAACAAATCAAAAGCTACTAAGTCACGGAACCTAAATTTGAAGTCAAACAGTTTGGTTTAGAGCCTGTGTTCTTAACACTTAAACTTAGATCAGTATCAAACCCTGTCACTTACTAGCTATATGATTTGGAGCAAGGTTCATGAATACTTTAAACCTCAGTTCCCTCATTAGTAGGATAGGAGAAACGACCTCAAAAATATTGTAGGAATTAGGTGAAGTGTTGTATTGTAAAATGCCTTACAAATGAATTAATAAATATTGGATCCCATTCCACCCATATCCATCCTGTTATTTATTGGGTGCACCATAGTTGTTTGGATCAGAGAAGAACTCTAAAAAATACTTTAGGAGTATCTGCCTCCAGTCTCTGTATCTAAACCTGAGAATCATTAGCAAATCTAACCTACCAAGCTGATTTCAAATAATACTCTGAAGGATTATGAGGAGAGAATAAATCCTCAAGTAAACTCAGGTCAGAACCAGCTGGCACTTGGCCAATTGTCTAATCAGGGAATTACCGAGGGATGGACAACAAATTTTGAGTAATGACTTAGCCTGCTGTAGTCCTCCAGATAGCTGAGTTTCCCATTTAAGAAGAGTCTGTGGTGAGAGATAAGGGCCAAGGACAAAGATAATCCTAATTGCAATCCTAGGCAGGGGACCTCTGCTTTATACTAGGGGGTCAATGCCAGTTGTATTCCTTGTGTCTCTCTTCAACTCTCATGGAACATTTGCTTACAGCACTGGAGATTAGCTTTACTAGGTAGAGTTATAGACCTAACAATATCAAATAAAATTATAGGCCTTTATAAGAAATTTTGATCTTCCAACAACCCACCATATATTCATATCATAATAATGATCTATGACTGTGGTCAATATGAAAGATATTTAAAGTCTTACGATTAGGGAGGGGATCACATTTCAATATTTTCTACAAATTTATTGATTCCACACTATCTTAAATGTATGCCTGTGCATAAGTCTCCAATTAGAAAGCAAACTCATTAAACACAGTAATTTTCCTACTGAAGTCACTCCTCCCTTCCTGACCCCTAATGCACTGGACATCACCAATCACAGTTCTAGATATGTTGAAGAAACTTACTGTTTGTTTGACTTTTTGGAAGGAAAAAAAAAAAATTCTTAGGTAAAATCCTTGAAGAAAAACAATAGGTCATGATTCAAGTCTTGACATATCCTAATACTACTTAGTATGAAAAAAAACATTGTCCCTCAAAACTGATGCAATTCTAACTATAAAACAGGCTACTTCTTGGCTATGATCTCCAAAGCTCACAATATTTCTATTCATTTCACCAGGGGAAAGCTTAGAGTATGGAGTTATTTCAAGTTACTAAATTTTTTTATTATTATTCTACAATCTGAGCCCTTGCTCTATATAGCAGGTGAGTGAAGGTTGATTATATAGCATTAGCTTGACATTTTTTCTTGTAATGAACATAATAAATCAGGCCTGAAAAGGTTTATTCTAGGAAATGTGCCTCTTTCATTTCATTCGTTCATTGCTGATTGATTCATTCGGTCAGGTATTTAGTCAACAACAACAACAACAAATTTGATACATTCCATGCTTGGTATGGCTCACTTTTTGTTTTATTTATTTGGCACTATTTTGGTCCTATAACTAAAATATTGCTTTCCTTTGAAGGATTGATATTGAACATACTTGATAAACAGATAAGGAAATTAGCTTACATCAGTCTGAGGAGGGGTGTTTCTGTGGATTTGATGGATGTGGTACATTGGATCTATTGATTTTAATGCATAACTCTTTCCCTGTGTACCTGGTTTGGAGACAGAAGATCTGTGGTGGTCTATAATGAGGGATCAATATTGGACCAGTGATTCAGAACCTGTAGTGGGGATCAGAGAAGAAAATTTAAGGTACTATAGATAAGTTTGACAAATAATAAGGCAAAAATCAGGTAAGTTGAGCATTTTTCAATTCTTTGAGGATCTATGCATTTTTTAAGACATGCAAATAGAGGACAACAGTCAGTGAATATGATTGCTTCATATATTACCCAGAATAAGGTATGATATGAAACCTTCATGTTTGTCATGGAAGAGGAAAAGAGAGACTCAAAAATTGTGTCGGGGCTATTCATAACCTCAGTCTTGAGTTGGCACACTACTTCTGCTCACATTTTACTGCCCCAAATTGGTTACCTGCCCTTCTGATTTCCAGGGCTGAAGAGTATATCATTCTTATACCCGGGGTAGGGTTGCCAGATTTTGCAAATAAATATACAGATCATGAAGTTGAATTTGATTTTCAGGTAAATAATAATTCACATATACTAAGAATTGTACATTGTTCATCTGAAATTTAAATTTCACTGGGCATCTTGTATTTCACCTGACAACCCTCCCATGAAAGAAAGGGGCCCTGGTGAGCATTAGTAATGGTTATTTCTATTCTCTAACCAAATGCTCTCAGACATTTTCTTCTGTCTGGGGCAAACAATTTTTTTTTTTTTTTTTTTTTTTTGCCCCAGGGGATTTCTTCTGACAACTCCCAAAACACAACACCTCTCTCCTGTCTTGGGCCATTGAAGAAAGCTGTTCACTATTTTTATTTTCTAACTTCTGTTCTTCCTTTTTAATAATATTTTCCTATGAAAAGCATGGTTTAAAAATTGGAATTACAGCTACCTATAAGGTGGTAGGGAGCAAATTTAGCTGCTAAAATGTGTCCTGAGGTGTCTGCAGGTACCTGTTGACTTTTGTTGAAGGGCAGAGTTTGACTCAGGGAAATGGCACTACTTGCCCCTACGGCTATATTCCACGTACAGAGCAAACTTTAGAATGGATGAGCAGCTTTAAAGATACACCGGAACAGAAGCAGTAGTCCAGGGAATTGAACTTTTAGAAACTAGCTTAAAAAGTTAGTCCAAGTAGAGAAGTGTGAATGTGAATTTTAGGAGAAATGATTTATGTACAGAGAAAGAAATGCCTGGGGAGAAGGAGGTGAAAGGACAGGCCATGCATTCAGGAAAGTGCGTACCAAAACCATTTCTGTGTTTTGGGGGAGAATTTATTCCTAAGCTTCAAGAATTAGTTGAAAGACAAAATGAATATAAAACCAAGGTATCTGGTGTATACAATTAATTGAGATAGTGTGTATAATCTGCTTAGTTTAGTTCCTGACTTAAAAGGCTTATAAGAACTTAATAATTATTATCCATTATTATTTACTTTCATTGATTCCATGATAGATTTTTTTCTCCCTATACTCAAAATTTTCTTAAATTCAGGTGTGTCTTAAAAATCTATGAAGTCTTAAAATTGTCAGCTGCCAGGTGGTAGTTATGATTAGTGGTCTAGAAAACTTCCTTTGACACCATTTGAAATATCAAGCAATTGCATCAAAGTGTCTGTTACTAGAAAAAACATGGCATTGCTAAACCAAGAATTGCTAGATTGCTTACAAGATATTTGATAGTACAGAGGGAACAAATAAAAAATAAAATGCCTATATGTTAACCCTCACAACGACCATAAGCATATTCACATAGTGATTGCCTCTTAGCCCCTATCTCAAAATTTCCACTCCCTTGGAAAGAGTTCAGATGATGAGTGAACTAGATAGGAGGCAGAGAGCTGAAACTTGGGACCAAGAATACCAAACACCTGAAAAATCAGATCTCAAATAACTGAATGCTACAGACAATGCTTATGTCCTCTCAGAATTCATGTGTCGAAATCTGATCCCATTGTGACTGTTGCAGCAGAGCTGACCAGGAATAGACCGAGTAGCACACGGAGATATGGCAAAAACAAGTTTTGTTCCATGCCAGCCGGCAAGGCTCGGAGGGGAATTTGCTCTCCCCAAATTCTGAGCACCAAAGAGCATTGCAGTCTTTTAATATACTTTGCTTAAGGACGAGGGGCACGGTTACAACAGGGTTACCTTTAGTGAGGCAGAGTCCTAAACTACTTCACAGCCTGGTGCTGTAATTGCTACAGGTGATTTATGAGGGCGCCAGCTGCCAGGGGAAAAGTTGCAGAGGAGGAAGCCCAGGGAAAGGGTGCAAGGGAGGAAACCTGGTAGTGGAATTTTCCACTTTAGTGGAATTTTCCAATTTTCCACTTCATGATGGCATTTGGAGGTGGGGCCTTTGCAAGGTGATTAGGTCAGGAGGATGAACCCTCCCTGAAGTAATTAATGGCCTTATAAAAGAGGTCACAGAGTGCTCCATTATTGCTTGTCCCATGTGAGGACAAAGCGAGTAGACAGCTATCTATGAACCAGGAAGTGGGCCTCACCAGAACCTGACTGTGCTGACACTCTGATCTCAGACTTTCAACTTCCAGAACTGTAAGAAATAAATTCATTTTCTTTATAAACTACCCAATTTAAGGTACTTTCTTATAGCAGCCCAAATGGACTAAGACACTGAGTTGACTCTTTTCTTTCTTGTGCTTCACTCAGTATTTGCCCATTTCAATTGAACCAATATACATAGGTTACAAATTTTAACAACAGTATTTTTTGGGCAGTAAACATGTTTTAGGGAGCCTATAAAGAAGGGTTATCATGCATTGTAAGTGAGATAATACATGTGAAAGGCCAAGAATATGGTCTGCCACAATATAAATAGCTGTTATTATTTTAATCGTTTTATTTATTGTGTCACCGTCATTTAATATAATGGCTCCTCTAATTTAGTCTCATAGAATCAATATAATTAGTTACCTTATTTTCTTCTCTCCCCACTCTACCAATCTGCACAAACCCCCTAGACAACCTCATTAAATCACTATTACTTGATGATTTTTTTGCATTTCTCTTTTTCTTTTAGTTGAGCAGATCATCTCTGTCCTTTTTACCTAACCAGGTTCTATTTACACTTTGAGTGGAATCCAAATTTCCTGTTTTCTGGGTATTCATCTTAAAAGTCCCTCAGAGATGTCAGTCTCATTAATTTTACCTGACTCATATTGTCTAGGCAGGTTTAAATTGTAGCTGCATGTTTTATTAACTGGAAACTTCATTTCTCTCATTTGTAAAATGGGAATAATAATTATACCTATCTTAAGAAATTATAAAGATTAAATTATAAGAATGTTCAATGCCTAAAAGGTTCTAAATAAATATTAATTCTTACCATAACTGTCAGCGTCAAAGGTTATTAACTCTTTGCAGATTTATGTACATTCTACCCAACAGTGTTTTTAATTCCTTAAAAATAGCAAACATATTCTCTATGGGTCCTAGCGCCATGCTTTTCATTTAATGTGTTAAGCTAATACTTATAGATCTATTGATCTAAGGATGCAAAATACATCCATCATATGACCTGGGATCCCTGAGCTAATGGAATTGTTCTGTATATTAATTACGTCAATGTCAATATTTTGATTGTGACATTGTACTATAATTTTGTAAAATGTTATGGGGGAAATTGGTAAGAGATACACAGGATCTCTCCAGATTATTCCTTTCAACTGCATTTGAATCTAAAATTATCTCCAAATAAAATTTAATTTAAAATATATTGCATCACAGTTGTGTATAAATCACAGTTGCTTGGTGTTTCTCTTATTGTGGTGATGCCTTTTGTTCTTGTTTTATACAAATTAAGGGGTCACAGATAAAATTACTTTTAATAAACTAAAAACAATAAAGCAAAATTATTTAAGTACTGATCCATGTAAGTACATTTGCCTCTTTTTGTAAACTGTTAAAATCATTTAACTCATCTAAAACTGTTGGACACTTGGGAGTTGTATATACTCAGTGGCTCCAATTAGAGTTTGAAATTTTCACTTCCTTTGCCAATTTAATGCCTTATTTGCTATTGTCGGCTCCTCTCCTCAGGAGTCGTTTCACCTTCCCAAGCATTTTATCACCTCGCACACAACCCATCTGTGTTGTTCTAGGCCAATTGTAACAGAAGAGAGCTGAGCCAAGCCCTCTGTGGTTTTAGGCACCTTCCCCTGCCCTTGAGCACCTGGGCCTTTTGGAAATGACTTCATCCTTTTTCTTTTTTCTGAATAAAATACAGAAGAGCTTTAATCAACCAGTGCTGAAGATATGAACATAAAAAGCCAAAGGGATCAAAGGACCACTTTACAAGGATCTCAACTGTCACTTCAGGTAGCCTATGCATAGGACCCTAATTGAAGCTCAACCCTGAAGATGCACCTCTTGAACTGCTGTGTCCATGAGATTAAGGCAGGTGTTACGATCTTAACTCACATCTGGTATCTTCTTGTATTATTATCTGAAGCGTGTGCCCACAGCATCCAGGGAAAATTCAATTACTAACTAACGTTTTATGTGTTTGGAAATATATGTAGGGACTGGTGGTTTTATAATGTTACTTTGGGTTTAAGCATTTTACTAACTGTTGTTCTACCAATAAATTTGGAAAGGATTGCCAGCTGTCATCCCTGGAGAATAGAATTCTTGTTTGAAATAATAATAATAATAATAATAATACCAAGAATGCAAAGGGAGAAAAAACATTTCTATCTACCATCTATTTTGGAAGCATTTTTATCGATAGCTTCTTTCAAATTGAGGTAGTAGCTTGGCTTTCTCAGGGGTTTCTCTAGAATTTTGTAAAGATAGGGAAAGGAAACAGAAAAAGGAGAAGGAGTAGAGAATTATATATGTCAACCTCTCTCCTTTCCACCTGCACCACCCTCACTTACTGTTGGGAAGATAAAGCATTACACTCTTTTCACACTTTCACATCGCAAACTACAGAGTATCTCTCTGTAACTTACTTTCTTCTTCATTGAACTGTATGCTATGTTTCACTTAAATAAAATTGGATAAAATAAGACATGTAGCTGGGTATGCAATTTGAATTGCTCCAGGCTGTTATTTTTTTTAGGTGACCTGGATATAGATAGAATAGCCTGGAAATATGGAAAGAATAGTGGAGTGTACTCATATGTACATGTGTTTAATGCATAGAAGGAGGTCTGGAAGGATACACCCAGTAAGATAACACAGATTGAAAGTGGGAGTGCCAAGATTGAGGGGAGAAAGTTAAAGGGTGTTTTAGTTTCCTTTATTTGTAGGTAAAAGATAATTATGTATTTATGGGAAAAATAAAGTGAAAGATATTTCAAAGGCAGTCTTGCTCTGAACTAGCACACTTGTTACCAGCCTGTGTATAGATAATCCCAGGATGTGCCTCGTAGAACTGTGAGCTTGGAAAATACTAATGATAGAGTGAAGGTGTCATCTTCCCTACTTCCTCCTCAGATCTCAGACCCTAACAGTGATTTCAGGCCTGCTTGTGGATATTTAGACAAATGAGCTGATAAAGGCAATTGATAACAGCCATTTAATTTTCTGTTTGGAGGTCTTTGCCTGTTTTTGTGATGGCCTCTTTCTTTCGGGTTGGTTAATCTTATTGTGGTTCCCAAACTGAATAGATTGGATCTATAAATATGTGAACAAATACCACTGTAACTAACTACCTCTATGATAATCAGGACTTCTGCTGCCACAACATAATAAAATGACTACAAGGTTGTTAGGAGTGAAAAGTAGCTGTGGTTGTTTTGGGGCAATTTATTACCTGTAAAATTGGTATTTTATGTTAAGTTTCTGAATCCTTTTTAGAAATGAAATAAAGTGATTGGGTGTATAGAGAAAGAGTAGAAATTTGGAAATTTAAGCTCATCAATTCAGCTCTTCAAAATATGGAATATATCAACAAAAACCTTGAAATTCTCTTTTTTGACTCTTCATGTTTTCTTAAGTTTCACAAATATTTCAGTCCTTTTTATTTGCTTGTAATACAAGACCATTCAAAATATTCTGTTGTAATAACTAAATAATATGAGATTACTTTAAAAGTTACTGTTGGGTCAGGGCGCAATGGTTTATGCCTATAATCCTAGCACTCTGGGAGGCCGAGGCGGGTGAATTGTGTGAGTTCAGGAGTTCGAGACCAGCCTGAACAACAGCGAGACCCAGGCTCTACTAAAAAAAATAGAAATTGCTGGAAAACTAAAAATATGTAGAAAAAATTAGCCGTACATGGTGGCACATGCCTGTAATCCTAGCTACTCGGGAGGCTGAGGCAGGATGATGGCTCGAGCCCAGGAGTTTGAGGTTGCTGTTAGTTAGGCTGACACCACAGCACTCTAGCCTGGGGAACAGAGTGAGACTCTGTCTCAAAAAAAAGAAAAAAAAAGTTACTGTTGGGTCAGCAGTCTGAAATGTTGGTTGTTGGTAAGCTCTTGGCCAAAGAATGACCAGACACACCAAAATCAAGGTAAGCATGAAATGAGGTTTATTGAGGAGAGGACAGGATTATAGAACAAGAGCAAGACATAGGTTTACAGAGCAAGAGCAAGGTACATTTGCCACAGACAACCAACGAACCCCTTGTAGTAACAAAAAGGCCTTGATCGTGGTCTGGTGTCTTGTTTTATAGTGTCTGGATTGGGCCCTCCTCGTGGTTCAGACATCACCATGGAACCACTTTGTTGGACAATTGGTAGTTACATGACCTGAGTCTTACTATGCATGCAGATCTCCCATGAGCCTCTCTGAAAGCCCATTTGGTGGGGGTGAACCGCAATGTAGATTTAAGCTAATGACATGATAATTGGCTTTAGGTTGTCCTAGGTCACCTTCCAGACTCCATTGTGCCTGTGCTGCTTGGACTATGGGTTACAGAATCCTCTGGATTCTTTTGCATTTGGCTGGCTGAGCTCTGATTGGCAGATTTGCAGGGCATTCCCTTCTCCCCCAGATGTAGCAATTGCTTGGTGCTCCCAGCTTTGTCCCCAGGAGGGGCCAGAGGTCCTTGACTGTCTACCTAACATTTACCTTGATCTTTCAGCTCTCTTGGCCATTTATTTAAATATACCTGTGATAATGAGAATGGAGGCATGTAGGAAAAAATAGTATGATTCCTTTTATTGTTTTTATTTTTATTGTTATTGATTATTGAGATTATTTTTCTTTCAAATACCAGAAATGATCTACATCAAGAGACATGTAGGCTTAGAAGAGGGTAGAATATATAACAGTTCAACTTCTCTTTTCCCTCCACAGCTTTTGATCTGAAGAGTACTCCCTAGTAAGCCCACAAAGCAATCTCCATCTCCATTTCTATCTGCTTCCTGGGGAACCTAATCTGCAACATACCTTAAGCAATGTCAAAAGACAAAGCGGAACCTGGAAGATAATATTTACAACATTTATCACAGATAAAAGGCTAACATACCATTTAAAGAAATATTTTTAAATATGAGAGGAAAGAGGAAAACCAAATAGAAACATGGGTGATAGACATAAACACATAATTCACATAAAATGTATAGAAATGGCCCTTATACCTATAGCAATATGTTCAACTTTACTCATTATAATAAAAATACAAATTAAAACTATGCCAAAATACCATTTCTAAAGTATTATATTGACACAAATATAAAAGTTTGATTGTACATTATATTGGCAAGGCTGTGGGAAAATAGGCAGACATATATTGCTAGTGAGAATGCAAATTGGACAGCCATTATGGAGAGGAATTTCAAAATATCTAAGTAAAGTTACATGTGTGTTTACTTTTTGACCCAGCAATCCCACTTCCAGAAATTTATCATGGAGATACAACTCTAGCAATATGAAAATGCATATGCACAAGGTTATTTTTTTCTAGCACTGTTTGTAATTGAAAAATATTGAAGACAACCTAAATGCCTACACATGTGATATCAGTTAAATAAACTGTTAAATATTCACATGCTACAGTACAATATAGTTGTAAGAAAAAATGGGGAGGTTGCATTGAACTGGTATGGAGTGATTTTCTGTATGTACTAAGTACAAAAAGCAAATTGCAAAAAAAAAAAAGAACATACATAGTAGGCTCCTTTTGTGTAGGAAAGAAGGGGAAATGAGATCATATGCATGTGTTTTCCTATTTATGTGAACATAAACACATGAAGCAGACATTAATAAAACTGGTTAACTATGGGGTGGGTAGAAATCAAGTTGAAGGATTTGGGGAGGTAGGATCACATTTCTCTGCATGTAAGTTTTCATACAGCTTTAACTTTGGGAATCACTAATGTTTTACATACTCAAAAATAAACTAAACAAGAAAAGGGAACAATTAAAATAGAGTACAAACACAAACAAATAACCTTGTGTATTTCGAATTAATATATGACCATATTAAGGGAACATAATGATTAAATTAAGTAGCTAATGAACACAGTTTCGACTATTGTTGGAGAACTATAATTGAAAGCAATATCTTCTCCCAACCCAGAAAATCTTTCTGCAAAGATAGTGGAGAAAAATAACGAGTTTTATTACTGAATAAGCATTAAACCTAAATATAATGCACAACACAGGCAATCTGCTTAGATATTGAAAGACAAAAAGAAATCTCACGTTTTTATATAGCCAAGGAGGTAAAACCCATTACATGCATGTACCCAAGTTAAACAATAAATAGTTCTCAAGTAAGAGGACTTGAAAGCAATATTTGTCGTATATAAAATTGTCATCCTAAATTTACCAGGTAGTTGGAGTGATAATTTATGTTGGCTAATTAACTTTATATAAAGGAAAAATAAACTTCTCATATCTTTAGGAAAGGTGGTAGTTTTACAACTTGGGGGCAGGGACCAGCTCCATTTAAACTGCTGCTCCCCTATGGAAACTAGGGATCCATCTCCCTTCATGTTTGTTTACATTTCAAAGGGCTGGCTGTCATGTCCTTGAGAAAGACTCTTTTGGATTGTTAAACTGGCAAGAAGCTTTAAAGAAAAAAGATTTTACATACATTTACAATTATCATCTTGCAAAAGAAAATTCTCTAAGAAAAGGGATGAGAGTGTTTCTGTCCTTATTTTTATCAGAGAGAATCAATTTCCATTTGTCCTCGTACCATATACTGTCAGTCCAAAGACAAAAAGAACTGTAACCAATACTGAACTATAGTTAGTAGAGTTTTTTTTTACAGTGATATGGTATAATAATTCTGAGACTATTTCTGTGTTTTCTATGTTTGAGAGAATAAGCACGTATAATGAAAATAATGAAAGCTAGGCTTCTCACTGTTCAGGAAGGAAGTTACAAATATGGAAAACAGAAAAGCTAAAATGCACCTGCAGGGTGAAGGAAATTTTTTTGTCCTCTTTTGAAAGTTCAAGTCTGCTGAAATGAACTGACGATAGACAGATTAACAAGAGTAAAGGCATACAATTTTATTTATGTGCATAAGCACAGGAGCCATACAAAATATGAGACTCAAAGGAGGTCCAGATGGTTGAAACTTATATACTCTCTTTAAAAGGGAGAAGGAGATGGGGAAAACATAGGCAATTTGAGGGTTTGTAAACTATTTTTAGGGGAATTGAATGGGCCCAAAGAGCAGACAATAGTTTGTAGATGATTCTCCTTAGAAGCTGAATGGGACCCCCCCTTGAAGCTGAATAGCATAGACAAGTTGCAGAACAGGGAGGGGCATAAATGCACTGTGAGCAAAGGTTA
Organism: Indri indri; assembly: GCA_004363605.1. Classification (NCBI taxonomy): domain Eukaryota; kingdom Metazoa; phylum Chordata; class Mammalia; order Primates; family Indriidae; genus Indri; species Indri indri. Next base: position 4,656 of record RJWJ010020732.1, on the reverse strand, counting down.
TTTTATCATGTAAATAAAGTCTCTTGGTAATGTCTTGGAGCTGCCCTCAGTAGAATAGATGAAAAGTCATTCCGGGCCCCTGTGCGGTTGCTCATGCCTGTAATCCTAGCAATCGGGAAGGCCGAGGTGGGAGGATCTGTTGAGCTCAGGAGTTGAGACCAGCCTGAACCCTGAGCAAGAGTGAGATCCTGTCTCTACTAAAAATGGAAAAAAATTAGCTGGGTGTGTTGGTATGCTGTAGGCTGAGCTACTCTGGAGGCTGAGGCAGGAGGATCTCTTGAGCATAGGAGTCTGAAGTCACTGTGAGCTAGGCTGACACCATGTCACTCTAGCCCAGGTGACAGAATGAGACTCTGTCTCCCCACCTCCACCCCCCCCCAAAAAAGTATCTCTGGTAATGACTTTTAGTTTCTTCTCTTCTCAGATGGTTAATCTTTCCTGGTTATTTGGTGAGAGTCCTAAGGAGGTGGTCTTAAGACAATTGCATTTCTTTTGTAAATTTTCTTCAGACACACAAGGGAACTTCCAGAGACAGTTTCTCCCTGCACTTGGGTAAGGGAGGGAGAAACATAGGGTTAGACAGTCCTTGGTTCTAAGGCTGCTTTGAAGGCCCTCCAATTTCTTTTAATTCAAAAGTGCTTGCATGCCAGGGCACTATGCTTTGGGGTATTGTTCTCTGAACCCCAACACCCTATGGTGTTGAATTAGAATCAGAGGTATCAGTATCAACTTGTGGTTTTTAGCATACAAGGAATAGATACAGAAGAAGATACAGATACATATCAACGTTCACATAGAGATGCTTTCCAGGCCTGCACTGACATAACTTAGTCAAAATAACACTCCGGTAATAATAACCAAGACCCTTGATCTTAGTCCCAAAGTAACAAAGTATCAGTCTGCCGCAAAAGGAATGTGATCTCCTTGGAAAAATTTCTGGTTCCAGAGCTTGGTTGGCAAGTACAACATAAGGCAGAAATATCTTTTTTATTAGAATGAAAGGAAATGCTCAAAGAATGTAAGAAGGTATTTAGAAGGCACGGAAGCCAGCTTGAAAAGACTCACATTGACCAAATTTCAGACAACTTGAGCATCAAAATTAATACTGAGTGTAATAGGTAATAATTCATTGAATAAAATAACAATCTACTTGCCCATATTGATATAAATATAAATGAAAGAATAGATAAATACATGGAGGAAAATGAAAAGCTATTCTGGTAAAGGTAGAAAGAATGACAAAGATAAGAAAAGCACAAGTTGGCAATTACCAGAATAATTATTTATCTATGTAAGAATCATCAGCGGATGTTAAAACTAATAGGGGAAAGTTTGGTGAGGAACAACAGTCTCAAACTATTTCCCCACAAATCACTTGGTAAATGTAGGAGAAAATTTGTAACTGCAGAGTAAAGAAAACTGGCAGACACCAACTTACTCTAGTAATCAAAGTTAACATAATCAATAATGGTACCTACCGAAATCATGTACCTCTTGACATGATGCATTAAAAAAGAAATGGCATCATTTCTCTGGTATTCTTGGCAAAAATTCATAACCTAGGAAAATTTCAGAAACCAAATTGCATAACATTCTACAAAATAGCTTGCTTTTACTCTTCCAAGATGTCAGTCATTAAAAGCAAATAAAAAAACAATAAAAGGCTAACATACTGGGGAAAAGAAGATAAAAAGAACTACAAAGGCTATCATTGGGACAATGGATAAAATTTGAATATGAATTGGTGGTTAGATAATAGCATTATGTAAATGGTAAAGTATATGATTTTGATAATTGTATTGTGGTTATGTAAAAGATATAATTCCAATCCTTAGGGTACATTAGGGGTAACGCATCACAATGTATGCAACTTACAAAAGGTTTAGCAAATAGTTATATATTATGTACTATGTAAGTATTTTCTGAGCTATTATATATAAATCCTGTATAATTATAAAAATGTACAAATATGTTATATATTACAATTGTTTTCATACACACACACACACAAACACATTCACAAAGGCAGAATCATAAAGTTATTGGGGAAAAATACACAATTGGTGAATCTGGGTAAAACGTATATGATGGTATTTTGTGCTGTTCTTGCAAATTATCTGTAAGTTTGAAATCACATCAAAATGAAAGTTCTAAAAATTACACTTTGATAAATGGAATGTGGTTAATATTCCCTGGCCTGTGTTTTCTAGCATATAAATTTTTTTAGTCAGTCAATGAGGTAATACTGTGGCAGTTGTCTGTCCCTGAGAGCCATCCAGAATGACAAAATAATAACTAACATTCACTGAGGGCTTCCCGCACAGTGGTCACAATGCTGTCTTTATTTGCATTATGTAATTCCCACAACAACCTTTTGATATAGGTACTATTATCTTCAGTTTACAGAAGAGGTTTAAGAGAGGTGAAATAATTCTCCATAGGTCACTGAACCAGAGTGACAGAGAGATGATTTGAATTCTAAAGTCTCTGCTCATAATTACTATCCTTCACCTTTGCTTCTTTCTGGAATCAGTTTATTTTTCCCACTATGGTAGTTTTTTTTAAGACAACAAAAATAGTTTATAGATCAAATAGACAAAAGGAGTTGAGGTTAGATGAAATGTATTAGTTAGTAGGTCTATCTAAAAATTCTTCTAAGAAAATTTGGAAAAACCAAGGATGTATAAACACATAAATGGTAGCAGACTGACGGTTATATTCCGAATGTTACATTTTATTTTTTGTCATATAAAAAAAGCAGGATTATCTATACCTGAGATAACCAAACAGCAAAATTTTAGGAGGTATCCATGCAAATTGACTTATCAATGCCTCAGGGTACTTAGAGAACTACCTTTAAATGACATGATATTAGATGTGTTAGAATCTGTTCTTTCCATCATTCTTGCTGTATCTCTTAGCACCTGAATAGTGCTAACAAGGTGAGTAATCCTACATCTGGTCATCAATTCATTATTTAGATCTGAAAAACAATATTCTAATAGCTAGAAACATAACCATTCAATGAAAATAAAGGTGTATATATTGGCAGTAAGATTAATTTACTCAAGAATAAGAGAACGTTAGAGGAAAAAGACAACTGTTTGTGAAAGTTGTATAAATTACTAGAAAGACGAAATCTGATCAAGAATTGAAGGATGTGGGCAAGAGGGAAAGACAAATGTTCATGCATGCTATTAACAATTATATTTGCTTTGTACTATAGTTTGGAATTGTTTTAGGTTATGATTTGAAGGAATCATCCTGTAAATACAAGTCACTTCATTCATTCATGATTAACTCATTTATTCAACATTTGTTTAGTGCTTCCCATGTCTTTGTTGGGCCTCAGAAAATGATACCACAGATTACAGTGCTTTGACATACTGAATACTTTGAACTAAAGAAACAGCCTCAGAACCAAGGTCTCTCTGACCTTCCCTTGCCCCTTGCCCTGTGTCTGGAGTCTCTTTTTCTCCTGAAGCACAGGAAAGGGCTTTCTCTGAATTTTCCCTCATCTGACAAATGAAAGTTCTCCCAGAAGGAATGTGATTGTCATCGACCCCTTTCCTAAAGTCTACATTTATCGGAGAACATTAACTTGCATTGCAGGAGAGGAAACTAAAGGTCTCCATGCCCAGAACACAATACCCAGACAGACTGTTCACCTATTTTTCCATACTTTATCTGCATTATGAAGCAAACTTTGTTCTCAGAAGGTTCCTCTCCTCACCTTCCCACAGCTTGTTGCCACCACCCTTCAGGAGCCTTCAGGCCCCTATTTCTTTGAACAGCTTAAAATGCTATTTGAGCTTCAACTATCTGGTCCTTCGAGTCCCATATTTTGTGGGACTCCAATGAACAGGCATGTAATAAATTTGTACGCCTTTTCTCCTGTTAATCTGTCTACTGTCAAGTTTATTTCAGAGACTGTCAAACCTTCATAAAGTACAAGGAAAGTTCCTTTGGCTCCTATACCTTTTTTTTCTCCTTTGCACTTTACTTTATTGAAATCTATCACATATACTAGCGAAAGCAAACGTTCAGAATTGTTCCATCTGCTTTTTTTGTGTTTTTCCAAGCCTCTCAAATGCTTTTGCCTCAGAATTTTTTTCTTCTATATGCAACTCAGAGTCACTTGAAATTGCCTGATAGTGCTTAATGACCAAATACAAAAACCGTGAGCCTAGAGGACTACACAATCTAGTTGAAGTATTTGTATATAAACACATATTGCAACATTGTGTAAGTGGGCTTGCTTTGATTGAGAAGTGTAGTGATATAAATATAGAGGGAAGAGGAGGGAGTAACTACCTTTGGCTGTCATGTTGGAGCCTGGCTTAATGCTGAGTAGACATTGGAGACATGAAGTTGAAGAATGAGGATGTCCGGAGAAGGGACTTTTAACCTGAGGGAAGCAATTAATCTCTAAATAGAATTCTAATTCCAAAAATCAGGAAAGAACATTAGTAGACCTAGGTCTCAACAATAGTCACATTCAGATACGAAACAGGGCAACAAGCTGGATGCCGTCTAAGAGGGCAAGAAAGAATATCTACCTCAGAAGACAGAGATGACCAACTAGAAGCGTCTAGTTGCTAGAGACCAAGGAAAGAGAAAAATCCTGATATTGACTATGCCATTTGGGTTCCTGAA
>RJWJ010020731.1:0-28709 GCA_004363605.1 Indri indri | reverse complement strand
GCCTTATTTCTTATTTTAGAGCAATATTTAGCTGTTCACCATTAAGTATATGTTAGCTGTAGAATTTTTATAGTTATTGTTTGTCTAGTTGAGTGACAACCCTCTCTCTATTTCTTATTTGCTGAGAGTTTTTATCATGAATGGGTGTTTCTGTCAAGTGCTTTTTCTGCATCAATCGATATCATCATATAAACTTTCTTCTCCATCTGATAGATACAATAGTTTACATTGATTTATCAAATGTTGAACCAACCTTGCATGCCTGTAATAAATGCCACGTGGCCACACTGTATTATTTTTCTTATATATGGTTGGGTTTGATTTGCTGATATTCTGTTGACGATTTTTACTTTTAAATTCTCAAAAGAGATTGATTTGTTTTCTTTTTTGTCTTTTATCTGGTTTTGGCAGCAGGGTAATGCTGGCCTCAAAAAATGTGTTGGGAAATCTTACCTTTTCTATTTTTGGAAGGCATTGTGTAAAATTCATTTTAATTTTTTAAATATTTTATAGAATTCTCCAGTTAAACCATCTGGACCTGGAGAGTTCAGGAGATTTAAAATTAAATTTTTTAAATGGTTATAGGACTATTCAGATAACCTATTTCATCTTGCTTGGGTTTTGCTAATTTGTAATTTTGAAGAATTGTTCCATTTCTTCCTAGCTGTCAAATTTGTGGGCATAAAGTCTTTCATAATATTCTTTTTGATGGCTGCAGGATCTGTAGTGACATCCCTTGATATTTATTCTAAATATCAAGATTTTTGTTCCCTTTTTATGTTTGTCACTCTTATCAAGTATATTGAATTTTTGAGAAACCAGCTTTTCTTCATTGATTTTTCTCTATTTTCTGATTTCTACTCTTATTTCCTTCCCTCTTCTTTCTTTGGATTTGTTTTGCTCTTTTTATTCTAATTTTTTGAGATAGTAACCCAGTTATTTATTTTATATCTTTTCTCTTTTCTAAATTAAAGATTTAATACTATAAACTTCTCTCCCAGCACTGCTTAACATGCATCCACCATACTTTGACATGTTGTATTTTATATTCATTCAATTATATGTACATTTTTATTTTCTTTGAAACAACTTCTTTGACACAGGTATTATTTAGAAGTGATTTGTTTAACGTACAAGTGTTTAGAGATTCTCCTGTATTCTTTCTATTAATAATTTCTGGTTTCATTTCACTTTCGTCAGAGAACATACACTATATGATTTCAATTATTTTAAATTTGTTGAGGTTTGTTTCATGTCCCAGGATATGGTTTATCTTGGTGAATAGTCCATGGGTGCTTGAAAAAAAAAATACATTCTGTTGCTGTGAGGTGACATATTTATGTCAATTAGAACCTGTTGGCTGATTGTGTTGTTCAGTTCTTCTATACCCTTGTTTCTGTCTAGTAGTTCTCTCAGTTGCTGAGGAGGGAGGGTGTTGCAATTGTGTATTTGCCTATTTCTCCTTTCGGCTGTCTATCAGCTTTTGCCACATGTATTTTGAGTCTCTGGTTTTGTTCTTGTTTTAGTTTTTTAGTGCATACACATTTAGGATAGTTATATCTTCCTGGTGAATTGCTCCTTTTATCATTATATAATGCTCCTTCTGGCTGGAAGTAATTTTCTTTCCTCTGAAGTCTATTTTATCTGATATTAATGAAACTTAGTTTTGATTAATATATACATGGAGTATCTTTTTTTTATCTTTTTTATCTTTTTATCTTTTTTTATCTTTCACCTTAACTGTGCCCTTGAATTTGAAGTGAGTTTCTTTTAAACAGTGTTTTTTATTCACTCTGCCAGTTTCTGCCTTTTGATTAATATATCTAGGCCATTTATATCTAGGGTAATTATTGATGTGTTAGGGTTTAATTCTACAATTTTATTATTAATTTTCTGTTCCCTCTGTTTCTTGTCCTTCTGCTTCTCTTTTCTTTTTTTTTTTTTTTCGCCCTCCTATGTGTTACTTCAGCAATTTTAGGCCTTTATATTAATTTATTTCTAGTGTTGTATTATATTACTTTGCATAAACTTTTCAGTGGTTGTTCTGGTAATTGCAATATGCATATATGACTTATGACAGTCTACTGGCATCGACATTTTATTACTTCAAGTAAAGTGTGGAAACCTTACTTCCATTTAGGCTCCCTTTACCCTCTGCATTCTTAGCTATCATTGTTTTGGGTATCAGATAATATAATCATTTGTTTCAATCATATGTTTTAGAAAATTTATGAAGATAAGGAAAGCCTATTGTGTTTAATCATATTTGTTTCTTTCATTGTTCTTTCTTTCTTTCTAATGCTCTAACTTTCCTTCTTTTATCATATTCTGTCTGAGAAATTTCAAACTGGGTAGTTCTGTTAGTAATTTTTTGTTGTTGTTTTTCTTCATCTGAGAATGTCTTTATTTGCATTTCATCCTGAATGATAGTTTTGATGGGTATATAATTCAAGGATGACAGTTCTTTTCTTATAGCACGTGAAAAATATTATGTCACTTCCAAATGGACTTTATTTTTAAATAAGAAATCCACTGTCACTTGATCTTGTGTTCCTCCTATGCCCTTTCTCTCCACATGTTTTCATGTCTTTTTCTTTATTTTAGGTTTTAGAAGTTTAATTTTGATGTGTCTTGGTATATATTTCTTTGGACTTATCTTATTTAGAGCTTATTCAGCTTGTTGAATCTGTGATTTTTGTCTTCCACTAATTTTGGAAAGTGTCAGTCATTATTTATTTGAATATTCTTTCAGTGCCACCTTTTTCCTGTTTTCCTTCACAGATATCAATGACACATACTGGATCTTTAATTAATATCCCAATTGCCCCACAGGTTCCTGAGGCTTTGTTCATTTTTTTTTCAGTCTATTTTCTCTCCATTATTCAGTTTAGATAACTTTTATTGATTTGTCTTCAAGTTCAATGATTTTATTCTGTCATTTCCACTCTACTATTGAGACTATCCAGAAATTTTTTTTTAATTTGGTATGGTATTTTTTTGGTTATATAATTTGGGTTTTTTAAATAATCTTTTATTTCTTTGCTGAGAACTTCCATGTTTTTATTCATTTCAGGAGAATTTGTAGTTGCTTATTGAGTCATTTTCATGATTGTTGCTTTAAAGTTCTTGTCAGATAATTCCAACATCTGATTCATGTTGGTGTCAATGTTGGCATCTTGATTAACTTTTTTTACATTTAGGTTGTGATTTCCCTGGTTCTTGGTACAACAGAGGATCATTTATTATATCCTGGACATTTTAGTTATTAGGGGACTCTGGACCATATTTAAAATTTTTATTAGGTACTCTATTTAGGTTTATCCCACAAGTCACTTACAAAAAAATCTTTTTTATGTGGTCTTGGTTCCAATGACAATCTGATTTTCAGAGCCCTTGCAGTGCTATTTTGGTTTCCTTGGTTAATTTCATGGCACTGAGGTTCTCACTGGTCCCTAGTCCTTTGCTTGAATGGATCAAAGGAACTTCCACAGACCAGGCTACCCTACCTGAGAAGGGAGCATCCAGCCCACAGGGATAAAAAAATGCTGCCCACACACGCCAAGATCTTGTTGCTGTGGAATCCTTGCAGATGACTTCAGCTGTGTGGTGTTCTGGACTGGGGTGGCAAGTCACAAGCCCAGCAGGAAAGGAGAACACTATCCAGAGCACTGAGGCTGCTTGTTGAGGTGTGACTTCCCTTGCACTTGCTGCATTTGACTCTTATTTTATTGTTTTAACTTACACAAATTTCTGCTTCTCTCTTGTACCCTTAACATTTTATTACCAAAGTCTCTGACTGGATTTGAGTTTTAACATGAGAAGTATACAAATCAATAATATTCAGCATAACTTAGGTGCAGAAAAAAATCTGAAAGTTTACTTTTTATTTTAAAAAGATTTTGAAACAGAAACATTTCTTTTTAGAGATTATCAAAGAAAAGATACAATACAAATTTTTACAAAAGAGGTATTATAAAATTAACCATAGTATTTAATTTTAATTTAGAACTGTTGAATCCTTCCAGAATATCAGATTTACTAACATACAAGTCAAAGATGTTTATGTTTCAAAGTATTGGTAGATAAATTATTTTGAGCATTATGAAAAGCAATTTACTAACATTAGATAAAGATTTAAGTTTTTTTTTGTTGTTGTTGTTTGTTTGTTTTTACCAGATCGTAACAGTGTTGAGTTAGGCTAAATAAGCTTTCTCAGGCTTCATGCATCCATCCATCTATCCTACTTAAGCGAGTGAGCTCCGATTATATATCAGGCACTGTGTTGGGTGCTTTTAGGAATTCAGAGATGAATGAGATTACAGTCTCTTAACATTTCAGGGCCAGCCTTTCCAGCTGTTATTTCCTGCCACCTGTGACAATGTCTACACCTAAAGCACACCACATTCATTGCACATTAGTTTCCAGTCTTTCCATCTTTTTCAGGTACAGGTTTTGGTTCAAGCTGCTCTGTTTCTGTAGAATGCCTTTACTTCCCATGTTTGCCTAGCAAAATCCTTTACCCAATTCAAATGTCACTGCCTCTGGGAATATTTCTCAACCTACTTAGGCAGATTTAATAACTACCATGGAATTTTTCATATCTTTATATTAACAGATGTGCGATGGTTAAGTTTAGGTGCCAACTTGACTGCAGTAAGGAATACCCCGATAGTTGGTAAAGCAGTATTTTTTGTTATGTCTGTGAGGGTGTTTCCAGATGAGATTGGTATTTAAATCAGTGGACTGAATAAAGAAGATCCACTCTCATGCAATGTGGGCAGTCACTATTCAATGCTATAAGGGCCTGGATAGAACAAAAAGACAGAAGAAAGGTAAATTTGCACTCTCTCTCTTTTGTGGAGCCGGGGCGCTCATCTTCTTCTGCCCTTAAATATCAGGACTTTGGATTCTCCAACCTTTGGGCTCCAAGACTTGTACTAGCAGCTCCCCAAGGTTCTCAGGCCTTCAGACTTGGACTAAGCCATGCTGCTGGCTTCCCTGGTTTTCCAACTTTCACATGGCCTATTGCAGGACTTCTCAGCTTCCGCAATCATGAGATCCAATTGCCCTAATAAAGTCCCTGATCTCTCTCCTCCCCCTCCTTCCTCCTCCCACCTTCCTCTCTGCCCCCCAGCCTCCCAATCTCTCCTTCCCCTCTCAATCTCTCTCCCTCTATTCTATTGGTTCTGTTTCTCTGGAGAGCCCTAATACACAGGAGTAACATTTTATTATACTCTGTTTTATTAGTCTCTCCTTGCTAATTAGGGAGTAGCTTAAATTGAAGGATTAACTTATTCTTTTCCCTGTCTTCAGTATCTGGTACAGGGGTGACAAATGGTAGGCTCCCAACATATTTTATTTATTCATTTATTCATTCAATAAATAATTGTCATCATCACCAGGTTTGTCCACATGGGGTGAACACAACACAACTCTACCGAGTGCCATTTATGTAAACTAAAACGTACTTCAGTGCTGTTATACAACCACGTGGTGAGACCTGTTCATTAAGCACCTTCAGTATACTAGGTACTGTCTAGGAATGCAGCCGTGAACAAAAACAAAAATATCAAATGTGTCTTGAATGAATGAGTTGGCCATTGTTTCATCCCTGGGGCATCAAGAGAAAGAGCCCTTTCTAATTATGTAATATTCCTTTTTTTTTTTTAATTTTTTTTAAGTTTATTTATTTATTTTTTATTCCAGGGTATTGTGAGGGTACAAACACTACAGTTACACTTTATGCCTTTGCCTCACCCAAGTGCGGGTTTAAGGCATGCCCTTCCCACCCCCCCCCTTAGTGCTCCCCGTGTCCTTCAGTTGTTGATTTGCCCCCCCATCCCCCTAATTATGTAATATTCTTAACAGGTGGAGTCTACTTGGTGATAATCTGAATGAAATATTAAAAGTTTCTCTTCTGGCTTTAAATTAATTCAGTGTGACAGTATTATCTCATGCAGATCAGGTATTTTTATCAAGTAAAAATGACAATGACTTATGCTTCCTAGAATTAAAAATAGGATTAATTACTTGATTCCTATAGGTATTACATGTAGGTTTCATCTTATTTTATATTTAAGTCACTCACTCATATATGGAAACCTAAAGAGTGATCTGATAAAATATAAATAAACATGGCTGATCAGAACTAACAGAATGTATTGCCTATCCTTCTAGAGTGTATTGTACGAATAAGCCAATTACATTTCAAAGACATTGCCATTCATTATTTTGAATATAAAATTAAAACTAATTATTGGTTTCAAAACAGAACTATGAGCAGTCACAAATATGCATTTACTTATCTACATCTATGCATGATTTGTGTCCTTAAAAATTATCCTTTGCAGTAAATAATGTACATACAAACCCTCTTGTGGTTCTATTTCAAGACCAGTAATTAGTTTCCAATTCAAACAGAGGCCTTACACTCTCCTTTTGATTTAATTTTATTAATTTCATTTTCTTCAACAGCAACACATTTGAAAGAAAAAGGCATCAATCAATTAGCTTTTCCACCAGGCATAGAATAGGAAACAGTTTCAAATTGTAATGAGAAAAATGAAGGTAGCACTTAACTTGTGTCTTTGCCTCCTGTTCAGAGATACACCTGGACTTTGTGGGGCCTGAATTTTACACAATTTGAGGCATCTTCTTTCAGACAATTAATACAAAATTAGGCACAAACAGGAATATTTAGAATAAGAAAAATAAATCGCAGCATCATACAGCTTATTAAAGCTGACAAATACTACAAGCAACAACAAAACCACCACCAACGAAGTAAAAAGCTCAAAATATTGTAATACTAACTTCTCAACATTTCTCTATAATGTCCAACATTTTTGGGGTCACCTTGTCTTATGACAGTGACTCTTTGATATTTTCTTCAGAGAGAATAGAAATGTAATTCTCAGTCTTTCCTTTGCAAGGTTGATCTAAGTTTGTCCTTTAAATTACTGATAGTTAATATGCATAGACATGGGACCTCCCACACAGACATACTGACTTTTTTTAGGGATGCTATAGGTTTGTGTCTTGTAAAGAAATTCTGATCAATTGTATTTCCTGAAATTTCTATCAAAAAAGAAAAATGTGGCCAGGCGCGGTGGCTCATGCCTATAAGCCTAGCACTCCAGGAGGCCAAGGCGAGAGGATCGCTTGAGGTCAGGATCTCAAGACCAGCCTGAGTGAGAATGAGACCCGTGTCTCTACCAAAAATAGAACAACAACAAAAAAAAAATTAGCCGGGCATGGTGGTGGGCACCTGCAGTCCCAGCTACTTGGGAGGCTGAGGCAGGAGGATCAGTTGAGCCCAGGAGTTTGAGGTTGCAGTGAGCTATGATGATGCCACTGCACTCTACCCACAGTGATGGAGTGAGACTCTGTCTCAAAAAACAAAAAGTCTGTGTATTTATGCTACATTACTGTGTGTATTTCTAATAGCACTATGTGTCAAGGAGAATCTGTTTAAAATTTTCCACAGATAATCATTGGAGTGGAAAGGGACAGTAGTCTTAAGTAAATGCAGTTAAAATAACACAGAATCTTACAGAAACGTGTGACTGTGTGAACACATTGAGGGGACCCCTCTCAGTGTTTCAAAGATGCCTGTGCAAATGTAGGGCCCTGAACTTCAGCTTCATTAACTTCAGAGTAAAACTTATTTTCATGGCTTCCTCAAGGAAAATAGAACCCTTGTGGAAATCCAAAGAGCTCCTGCTTAAGTAGTCCTAAAGCCCTTAGTTTATAAACTCCCCTTCTCCTTTTATGTCCAAATAAAATGACTCGCATCCCTGTTGCAAGTAATTGCAGTGCATGGGATGTGTGGATTTGGAGGATTCCTAACTGAAGAGAGAATGTTTTCTGTCTCTTGGTGGTTGTCAATTCATGATTCAAATTTTTCCTAGCTCAATTTAATTTTTTAACACTTTCTATTAACTTGACACTACTCTCTGGTTCAATTGTGGATATAGACATTTTCTTTTTTTCCCCAAAATATTATGAGAGTACAATTGTTTTTTCTACATGGATAGCTTTTGCATTGCTTCAGTCGGGGCTGTAAGTGTGTCCATAATCCAAATAGTGTTCATTGTACCTGTTAGGTAGGTTTTTACCTCTTCCCCTCTCTCCCTCCCCTCTTCTTGATTTTAAACAATTTGTATTTCTTTCTGCGCCCATGTGTGCCTGCCAATTATTTCCAAAATATTAGACAGAACATGTGGTGTTTGTTTGTTTCTCCATTCTTGAGATACTTCATTCAGGATAATGGTCTCCAGTTCCATCCAAATTGCTGCAAAATACATTAATTCATTTCTTTTTATGGCTGAGTAGTACTCCATGGTGTGTGTGTGTATACATCATATTTTTTAATCCGTTTGTGAATTGATGTGCACTTGATTGCACATCTTTGCAATTATAAATTGTGTTTCAATAAGCATTCAAGTGCAGGTGTCTTTTTGATAAAATGACTCCTTTTCTCTTGGATATCCAGTAGTGGGATTGCTGGATTGAATGGTGGGTTTACTTTTAGTTCTTTGAGAAATTTCCATATCTTTTTCTATAGATGTTGTGCTAATTTGCAGTCCAACTAACAGTGTATAAGTGTTCATTTCTCTCTGCATTGATGCCAGCATCTATTGTTTTGGGACTTTTTCATAAAAGCCATTCTAACAGGGGTAAGATGATATCTCATTGTGGTTTTAATTTGCATTTCCCTGATGATTAGGCATTAGGCATTGGGCATTTTTTCATATGTTCATTGGCCATTTGTCTATCTTTTGAAAAGCTTCTGTTCATTTTTTCATCCTGTAACAATAACAACAAGAAGCACTATTGCAATGGCAAAGGGAAATAGGCACTTTCCTCTCATGCAGTGAAGAATAAATTGGTAAAGGATTTGGGGTGGGTAATTTTGTATCCCTCAGTGAAGGTATAAATTTTCCAAAGTCACAAAAGTTGTAAAGACAAAGTATCTTAGTCAGCTTGGGCTGTTCCAAAAGACACCATGCGCTGGGTGGCTTAAAGAACAGACATTTATTTCTCACAGCTCTGGAGGCTGGGAAAGCCAAGATCAAAGTGCCAGCTGACTCAGTTCCTGGTAAGGGCCCTCTTCCTGGCTTGCAGATGGCTGTCTTCTAGCTGTGTCCTAACAGGGTAGAGAGAGAGCTCTGGTCTCTCTTCTTCTTATAAGTGCACTAATCCCATCATGAGGGCCCCACTGTCATGACCTCATCTAAACCTAATTATCTTTCAAAGGCCCCACCTCTAAATATCATAATCATATTGGGGGTTAGGATTTCAACATATGAATTTGTTAGGGTAAGCAAAATTTAGTCCATAGCACAGAGTAACTTAATTCTCTGGCTAGAATTAATGTAGCTCCCGGGCTTACTTCTGCTGATACCAGAAAAGTTCACTTTGACAATTCAATGTAATCCAATTATTTCTGTTTTCAAACTCAGTTTCCTTTGGGTAAATGCTCAGGCAAAAATCAAGATTCTCCCTCATCCTTCACCGTTTTCTGGGGATGAGCTAAGTTAATGGAGGCAGCAGTGGGGAGGAAAGGGAGTCTCATCATTCAGGCATCATGGGTAAGTCAATCAGTGACCAGCAGTCTCTGGCCTCTGCTGACCTCTGCTGAAGTGTTCTTTGTTCTTGCTGTTTGTGCTGGTGTTTGTGGTTGAGGCCTAAAAGCCCCTGGCCCCATTTATCAGTTCTGTGAGACCCAGCTGGAGGCCGCCTTCTGTCTACAGGCCCTGCTCTGCCCTTCTGGACTCCTTTTGCAGTGTTCTGGAAGGAACTCATGGCTATTTCCTCTGCACTGTGCTGGGGTTTATAAGACTCTTGGAGGCTTTTCTCAGTCCATTTGGCTATTGCTTCTCTACTCCTCCGGATCCAGATTAGAAAACAAACTTCCCTTTGGGTTTGCTCTCTCTCAGCAGTACTTTTGCCCTGAGACTTCACCAAAACTTATCTAGGTATTCCCCTCATTGCCTCCACCACTGGGGCCCATATCAGAGGGGGGGAAATCGTATGGTAGGATTCTTAGATCCACATCTTAAGTCTTATTCACAACTTTGGAGTTCTCCTCCCCATCTACTCATCAAGCCCTCCATACTTCTTGAGTGAGAAACCCGTCCTAAGTCATAAAGCAATCGTCCCCCTTCAGTAATCAACAGCATAAACACTGTGTGCTGAGATGTCCAGGCTCTGCTTGTCATGTGGAAAGCCAAGCTATTAGAATTTCCAACATCTTTTCTCTCTCAAGAGCCTGGATTTTGCAATTAATGGTGGAAATTATTCCCCTCTCCCTATTCCTCCTTCTGGATAGAACCTGAAGCTGGGAAAATGTACAAATTGAAGTTAAGAAAATTTGTTTTCTTAAAACTACAGAGCCCACATACACCTTAGAAAATCTTTGTATACCTGCAGAGGTATGCATACACCAACTTGCTGACCAATTTGTTTAGATTTTCACTTTTCCTGCCATATAGTCCAGGTGTCCTGAATAAGGCTGAGCCAATTACAACAGCAGGGGTGGTCACGATTGGTCTCACAGTTGTTTAATGTCTAATCCCTATAAGCTCTGATTTCATATCATGTGTAGTGGTTCTGCTATCCTGATTGGACTTTAACTGATAAAGGGGCACTTGCTCTTCTTTATTTCTCATATAGAAGCATGCTTTATTCACACTGAGATATAAATGGCTAACAACTTAAGGTGTTACTCCTAAAAGTACTGGTATTTTAATGTTATATATATAATTTTAAAAATTTATTGAATTAAGTATCTACATGTAAATGGAGTTTTACCAAACCCTGATTCTGCCCCAAATCAGAGTCATCTTGGTCAGGACTCTTAATCTGTTTAGACTTTGGACTTAGCTCTGTCACATAAACATAGTGTGTTGGAAAAGAACACTGGTTGGTAGATTCTAAGTTCTAGTTCCAATTCTGCCACTAAACAGTGGTGTAGTGCTGGACAAGTCCCTTAATTTCTATAAGCTTCTGGCTCTTCATTTTAAAAATGTGGTAGTTGGACTAGATTAGTGGTCATCAAATTGGTGTATGCATACCTCTGCAGGTTTACAAAAACTTTCCAAGGCGTATGTGGGCTCTGTAGTTTTAAGGAAACCAATTTTCTTATCTTCAACTTCCATTTGTACATTTTCCCAGCTTCATATAGATTGTACCTTTCCACCTCCTATTGCAATTAGATTTCTCTTTCTTTATATAAAAAAGCCATAGTCTTCACCTACCCTAAATCTTACTGTAGTGTATTGTCCTGGGATGAAAAGATGCAGGGACTTCAAAAAAAGGGTTATTTTAAAATATTGAGGGTTTTTCGAAACCTTCTTTATTGACTTATAAATCTATCATAGGACATTTTGGTCTTGCTAATCTTACACTTTTCTGGTAATGATGAAAAATAACATTAGAGTTGAGGTGTTTGGGGCCTTGTTGGATGGTTCTGAAATAAAACGAATTGTATAATGTGGACAGAAAGGGTGATGGCAAACTTCTTTAATAAGCTTACCTCTGTCATACCCCTGACCACTGTCAGAGAATGCAGTGCTTGCTTGGAAGTATCTGATGAGAGTAAATAAAGGGGAACATTGGTAACATATTAAATTCCAGAAATGGGTCTTTTCATGTATTTGAAAGCAAATAGTTTTATTTCAGCTTTGCTTTATACTCATTGCTTGCTTCATTAGCTAGAAAGAAAAGCAACTTCAAATAGCCGTGGTACAGGTTAATGACGTTATTCCTTTAATTGCAGCTGTAATGCTTAATAGACAATCATATTTTTCAGATTACATTGGATAAAACCACAGAAAGAAATGATAGATTTTTTGTAACCATAGAGTGAGTTATTCAATAAGTTTCTTAAAACCCATTTTATCAAACCACATCATGTAATATTCACACCAATTATGGTCAATCCTTTTATATCACCTTATAAAATGTTAAATAGTCTGTGTTTACTATTAACACAAAATACTTACAGAACCGATTAGTTTTCAGTAACATGTATCTTGCTTTTTCATTATATACATAGGTAACATTTCATTTATATCTAAAAAATTAATATTTATGAATTATTTCCAACAATTGAACTCATGTACCCACATTTACTGAAGGAAAACCATGCTCTTCCCCATACTTTTTCATCATAGTGACTGATAATTTTCATCATCCAATACCTGCATTATAATGAGTGAAGTGAAAAAGATTACTTTGAAGACTTTGTTATGTAGAGCTTAGAAATTCTTACAACAAGAAAACAGCTGAACAAATAAAAAGCAACTTCTATTCTTCATAGATTGATCAGAGAACTGAGGTCCTGAGCAAACTGCTGTCCCCAAAACAGGACAGACAGATAGATAAATACAGAGACTTACAGCTTACTGGGAGCAGAACCCTGGGAGCAGAAGGTCCCAGCTGAGGCCAGTATGGGTAGGAATACCTTAAGCTGTAATTGATGAACTGCTAGAGTGTAGACTAGCTGAAAGTTAGAAGTCTCCAAGGGGGGCCAGTCTTGGGAAGGTTCCCACATTTTTGTGAGTTTTATCTCCAGGAATCCTATAAGGTTCTCATGGTGAAGACCCAGTAGAAGAAGGGAAACAATAGCTACTTTGAAACACACCCAGAACTCTTTATTCTCTTTAACAAGGCCTGCCATTAAGGGAAACTATTTTGCCAGAGTGTAACCAGGGAGGGTTTTACCAAAGCTCAACCAACCTAGGGAAAGTAAATGTCCAACTCAGGCTAGTTAAAAGATAAAATCTAATTATAAGACTATTGAACACTTCCCCTACCCCAACACCTCACTACCACATCAACAGGGCAACAAGGCTCCTACACAGTGATAGGGGATTACAACTAAAAGAACTGCAAGCCTCAGAACCAATTTAAAGAGTCTCCAGGGACATGCAAAGACAATAAGGGGAAACAAGAAGATGCTAGAGAGAAAAAGTTAGACTCTAACACCACAGCTACAACAAACATAGCCTAAACCCTAGCCAGATAAACACAAAACCTCACACTAAAATCCTATCTAAGTTATTCTGGCGTGATACATCATGTCTGGCCTTTTTTTTTTCCTTTGAGACAGAGATTTGCTCTGTTGCCCCAGGCTAGAGTGCAGTGGCATCATCATAGCTCACTGCAAACTCAAACTCCTAGGCTCAAGCCATCTTCCTGCTCCAGCCTCTTGAGTAGCTTGGACCGTGGGTACCCACCCACCATGCTGGGCGAATTTTTCTGTTTTTTTGTAGAGATGGGGTCTTGCCATGTTGCTTAGGCTGGTCTCAAACTCCTGGCCTCAAGCAATACTCCTACCTTGGCCTCCCAAAACATTAGCATTACAAGTATGAGCCGCCACACCCAGCCCATGTCTGGCTTTTAACAAAAAAAATTATAAGGCATACTAAAAGACAAAGAACACAGTTTGAAGAGACAGCAAGAATCAGAACAAGACTTACACATTACAGGGGTATTGGAATTACCAGACTGGAAATTCAGCTATGATTAATATGTTAAAAGCTCTAAAGGAAAAAGCAAACAACATGCAAGAACAGAGGGACAAAATAAGTGGAGAGATAGAGCCTCTAAGAATCAAAAGGAAATGTTAGAAATAAAAAATATTGTAACAAAAATGGATGCCTTTGAGTTCATCAGTAGGCTGGATAATGGCTGAGGAAAGAGTGAGTTTGCAGAAGCTGAGAGTAGAAGGTGGTTGCTAGGGGGTGGGGGAAATGGGGAGATGTTGGTCAAAGGGTACAAACTTTTAGTTATCAGATGAATAAATTCTGAGGATCTAATATACAGCATGGTGATTATAGTTAATAATAATTTATTGTATACTTGAAAGTTGCTACGATGGTAGATCTTTTTTTTTTTCTTTTTTGAGACAGAGTCTCACTGTGTTGTCCGGGCTAGAGTGCCATGGCATCATCCTAGCTCACAGCAACCTCAAACTCCCGGGCTCAAGCAATCCTTTTGCCTCAGCCTCCCGAGTAGCTGGGACTACATGCATACGCCACCATGCCCAGCTAATTTTTTCTATATATTTTTAGTTGTCTGATTAATTTCTTTCTATTTTTAGTAGAGACGGGGTTTCGCTCTTGCTCAGGCCGGTTTCGAACTCCTGAGCTCAAACAATCCGCCCGCCTCGGCCTCCCAGAGTGCTAGGATTACAGGTGTGAGCCACCGTGCCCAGCCAAGATGGTAGATCTTAACCGCATACACACAAATGGTAACTATGTGAGGTGATGGATATGTTAAGTAGCTTGATTTGGGTAATCATTTCACAATGTGTGTGTGTGTGTGTGTGTGTGTGTGTGTATGTGTGTGTGTGTGTGCGTGTGTGTATCAAATCATGCTGTACACCTTAAATGTATACAATTTTTATTTTTCAATTATACTGCAATAAATCTGGAAAAATAATCAGTGAATGTGAAGAAATGTCAATATAACCTTCCAAACTGAAATGCAAAGAGTAAAAAAGAAAAAAAAAGATGGAGCAGAATATTTAAGAACTGTGGGACAGTTACAAAAGATGGAATATATGTATAATGAGAATACCAGAAGGAAAAGAGAGAAAGGAATAGAAGAAATATTAATATGTGAAGTAATGATGGCTGAGAATTTTCAAAAATTAATGACAAACACAAAACTACAGATCTAGGAGGCTCAGAACACCAATCAAGATAAATACAAACAAAAAATGTCTACATCTAGGTATATCATATGCAAACCATAGAAAATCAAAGACAAGGACAAAATTTTAACAGAAGCCTGGGAGAGAAGGGTAAAACACCTTTTCTATAGATGAACAAGAATGAGAATTACATTGGACTTTTCTTCAGAAACCATTCAAGCAAGAAGAGAGCGGAGTGAAATATTTAATGTGTTGACAGGGTATTATATCCATATAAGCTTAAACTTGTGCTTTTTCTATCTTAAAAGATGCTATGGTAGAATGTTTTGTTAGTGTCCTCTATTAAATATTCTCACCATTTTATGACTCCCTTTCACATTCTGGGCTCAGCTACTAGTTTTAGTGTTGGTGTGCATGTGCGAATGAGAACATTTTGGACTTTTCAGCTGTCCTAGTGTCTCCTGTGAAGCAAAAGAACCACCTGATCAATGCATGGAATTGTGGAAAATAATAAATTTTTCAAGTTTTGAGGTGGTTTGATATTCAGTAACAGATAAGCAAAACAAGTGCTTTTTATAATTTTTTTTTCTTAGTAGATCTTGTAATATTCCTTTAAGCATATATTAAAATCAGACTTTTTTTTCAAGGGGATGTAAGTCTGATTTGGCTAACTGACTTGATCATGAGGACTAGATTGCCTTTAAATTAAAAAATATGTAAAAAAAATCTCTTAAAAGCCTATTATGAATAAGATAACCTGTTTTGTATCTATATTTGTGTCTGACTTCTCATTTTTCTTTAGAGCCTCAGAGTAACCTGCTGAGATCGATGGGACACTTTACAATTAAGGAGGCTTAGCAAATGACTTATAAGTAGTAAAAATATGGCTTTGAACACAAATCACTTAGTTTTCTTTACAATGCACCTTCCCACTGTGCATTGTAATTCACCTCTTTCAAGGAATCATATTTCTGTTGAGAAATACATAATGATGGCTGTGATAATTTTGAAGGGAAAAACTCTTAATATTACTAAGCTTCTGAAGACAGAGCCTTTGAATTCCATTTCTCACCAATGCAGCAAATAATGTAAAGAGAATGTATTTTTTAACAGAATCACAAAGTTTTCCATCTGGATGGATCACAATCAGAGTTATGACTCTTAGTTGGGTCCTGTTTTTTAGGATACCCATAACCATTCCCTTCCACTTTCCCACAATGTCATGAGGAAGAAACAAATCCATGTGGAGAATACCCTTGGTTTTACTTATCACCGTTGCAGAGAGCAATGGTTTATTTATAGACCAGCTTTGCCAAAATGTTTTGAAGAAGCTAGGATTTCTTTAAAAGGGAACGTCAGAGTTGGAATTAGGTTGTGGGCCATGTATATTTAGTCCAAATCTATTTTGTCCTGCTTTTTATTACATTGCTCCATGTAGGAATATCAGGTTTTTTTTTTCTTTAACCTTGAACTAGAAAATACATGAGTCAGTAGTTTCTTAGGGTGGAAAAACACTTCCATAAAATACCAACTAATTTGATAAAATTGTCAAGTCAATCAAATCTATCAAGAAATACATAATCTACACACAGAGTATGTCCAAAGACAGGACCGCTATTTTGAAAGCATGGGAGGATTCAGAAAGTGGACTACAGCAGGCCCAGTGCACTGCTTCCAGTTTGTTGGTCTAAGGCTGTCTGCAGCCACTAGTGACCCAGGCCTGTCCTGTTTTTAGGAAATACCTAGTCACTTCGAAGAGGGCACATAGTCATAAGTCTTTATATACTCAGATAGGGCTTTTCTTCCAGAGAAGGTTACAGTTTCTTTATTTTGTCTATAATTAATTTTGTTTCTCTGAAACAAAACTTCAGTCCGCTGGGTAGAAGTAAGACAACAAACATTTAGTACTTGCTATAAAGTGAATTGTGTCCCTGCAAAATTCATTTGTCGAAGCCCCAGCCCCCAACGTGACTGTATTTGGAGATAATGTGCTGTGAGTTGGCGATAAAGGTTACATGAGGTCATAAGGGTAGGACCCTAATCTGATAGGGCTGGTCCTCACAAGAAGAGGAAGAGAGACTAGTTTCCTCTTTCCACCCTGTGAGCACACAAAGAGAAGGCAGCCATCTGCAAGCAACATAGAGAGCCCTCACCAGGAACCAAACCAGCCAGCACCTTGACTTTGGGGTTCCAGCTCCCAGAACTGTGAGAAATAAGTTTCTGTTGTTTAAGCCTCTCAGTTAAGCCTCTTTGTTATGGAAGCCTGAGCAGACAAATACCATCCTGTCAGTTTAACTTATTTAAACCATTAATTTAGGATGTGATCAAATTCACTAAGAAAACAATAGATTTAACTTAGTTTTATTTCCTCTGCCCCCTTCTCCAACTTCTCTCCCAGTAGTGCTTGGGTAAGTGTGAAAGCGTGTTGCAGTGCAAACGCTCGGTGAAGGGAAAGAGTGGGTCCTTGGGGGTGGTGTCCTCTGGCATCTTGGGGCTGTGGTTCAATCCCTTCTGTCACCTGCCCAGGGCTGGTCCTGGTCCCATTTGCCGTTGATGTCTTTGGCTAGCATAACTCTATATCTGGTCCCTCTCAGTTTGTCCCTCCCTCATTGACTCAGTTTCCCCTCAGTTCTCACTGCTGCTGTAGACTCTCCACATTCTTCTCATCCTCACTGCGGTGGGCTCCACAACAGGCCCATTGCTCTCAACTCAGCTGCCCACTGCTCCCACCTTGGAGCTGCAGGAACTTCTGGGTCCCATTCCTACTACACACAAACCACGAGTGGAGCAGGAAAGCCTTTCTTTTAGTCTGCCACACTACACGGTACCACCTGGTTTACTTTGATGTGAATTGATCCTGTTTGACAGACTCTTCTTTAAATCCCATGGGGAAAGCCAGGACAAGAAGTTTCCACTGACCTTAGCTTTTCCTTACTCTAAGGACACATAACTAGTCATTTCCTCTTCTTTTCTCTCATTTTTATAAATTTCCTCAAACTCCCAGAAATAGATAGAAGACTTTCTCTCTCACTTCAAGTCATATTTCCTTTTTATCTATTGAAGCTGAATTTTATTTTCACTTACTTTATATGTATTTTATGTTGCATGTATTTTTTTAATTTTTATTCAGAATATTACAGGGGTACAAATGTTTTGGTTACATGGGTTGCGTATAGACTGCTTGAGACAAAGTTACAAGTGTGCCCATCACCCAGGTAGTATACATTGAACCCATTAGGTATGATTTGACCCATCCCCTTCTCCCTCCCACCTGCTTGATTTCTGTTGAGTTTTACTTCCATCTATGCACATGAGTGCTGATTGGTTAGTTCCAATTTAATAGTGAGTTCATGTGGTTTTTATTTTTTCATTCTTGTGATACTTCGCTAAGGAGAATGGTCTCCCATTCCATCCAGATTATTACAAAATTTTATAGTATATATACACCACATTTTATTAATTTACTCGTGAATTAATGGGCACTTGGGTTGATTCCACATCTTTGAAATTGTGAATTGTGCTGCTATAAAGATTCGAGTGCACATGTCTTTTTGATAAAACGACTTGTTTTCTTTGGGTAACTACCCAGTAGTGGGATTGCTGGATCAAATGGTAGTTCTACTTTTAGTTCTCTGAGGAATCTCCATACTGTTTTCCATAGAGGTGGTGCTAGTTTGTAGTCCTACCAACAGTGTATAAGTGTTCGTTCCTTTCAGCATCCACACCAGCATGTACTGTTTTAGGACTTTTTGATAAAAACCATTCTCACTGGGGTTAGGTGATATCTCATTGTGGTTTTGATTTGCCTTTCCCTGATTAGTGATGTTGAGCATTTTTTCATATGTTTATTGGCAATTTATCTTTCTTCTTTCGAGAAGCTTCTGTTCATGTCTTTTGCCCACTTTTTAATGATGTTGTTTGATTTTTTTTCTCCTTGCTGATTTGCTTGAGTTCTTTGTAGATTCTGGTTATTAGTCCTTTATTGGATGTATAATATGCAAATATTTTCTCCCATTCTTTAGGTCGTCTATTTTCTCTGTTAATTGTTTCCTGGGCTGTGCAGAAGCTTTTTAATTTAATCAAGTCCCCATTTATTTACATTTGTTATTACTGTGATTGCCATTGGGGTCTTCTTTATAAATTCTTTGCTGAGGCCTGTATCTAGAAGATGTGTTTCCTTTCTATCAGAGAGAAGCAAGTTTTATGGTCTCAACAAGAGGGATTTTTTCTGCATTCTGGGCAAAGTCTACAAGCTGAGTCCTGAATCTTGGTATGCTAAAGGAGTTTATAAAGGAATTGCAAGTCCATTCTCTCTCTCTTTCTTTCTTTCTCTCACCCCTACCCTCCCACAATGCCTCTTTCCCTGAGATGATAAATTTGAGATATAAAGATTCAAATGGATGAAAATTTATGGAAAGAATTAAAATGATTGGCTTGTATTCACAGAGATGTTATTCCTGTCTATGAATGGGACTATGCATTTTCCCGTGGATGCATGCTTGCATTCTGTGTACTAATGCACAATTTCATCATGTATGAACCTTATTCCTTCACAGGTATCGGAGGTCTGAGCAAACATCACAGGTGTTCTCAATGAACACACAGTGAGTAGGAGTTCAGGGTTTCAGGATGTTTTCTCCATCCTCTGAGATACCTTCCACCGGCTTGTCCAAATTGCTCATTTGTCTTTTTCTTTTGTAAAGTAAACACATACGGGAGACACACAACTCAGATGTTGTGTGAATAATCAGTTCTTTGCACTTTTGAAAGAATAATTTAATTAGCTAATCAAAGTATCCTTCAGTTACAGCCTCTACTTTGTCTACCCAGGATGTCACATATTTCATTCTTCTGGGTCAATGAGCATTTTCTTGGGCATCTCTTAAATAAGTCTTCCTGTCATGTTGCATTTTTACTTATCAGCATCCTAGAGGGGAGAGCTCCTTTTGATGAAGCTCCAGTTTGAGTGCTATTTTTGCCCCTGCTACTCAATTACTGCTTCCCTGGCAAGTTCAATCACGGGCTCTGAAATTTCTTAAGTCCATAGCCATTTACGCATACAAGATTTCAGATGCTTAAATAATCATCCTTGCAGTGACTTAGTCCCTGCTCTTCTAAGTTTTATCCCTTGTTTTATATTTCTTGCCTTCCATTACTTTATTTAATTAAAGGTGGTATTAAAGTTTTTTTCAAGCTTGGGATAAACTGAGAAAGTGAGAAACAAAACATTTAAAAAATGCATATCCTTTAATATAAACAAAAGAGTTTCATTTGTCCAGGTGTTTGTGGTTAAATTCTTTTTAAAGATCAATTTTTCTATCAATGATCAAATTGATCTAAAACTGTGATATGTAGACATGTACTTCTAGATGGTAATTTGGGGTTCCATCATATCATATAGCAGTGACAGAAAATCCCATATAAAGATATAAGTGGAAAATGATAACTGACTGATGGATTTGGGGGGTAGGCTGATTGGCACTGTAAGGATAAGACTATTTTGTTCCTTGATGGGAGATTAGTACAAAAATAGATGTGTGAGTCAAACCTCAGCACGGTAATGATTTCCTGACAAGCACTCTCTCCAAACCCAAAGTACATCAAGTTTAAATCCAAAGAGCCATTACACTTTAAATATTTTTCTCAATTTTCTTATAAATTGGAAGAAAAAGGAATTTGTACTTTGAGACCACAATAATTGGTTTGTAGATACCATATTACCTACTGTAGACCATGACAGAAGTTAAATAAGAAGAATGATCCAGTTGATTGGCTGTGGTAGAGTGTAGTATAATTGACGCAGACAACAATGTGCTGAGGCCATGCATTAGTTTCCAAGTGGTTGAGATTGAGTATTAATGCAATTTGGAAGAATTCCCAGCACAAATAAAAAGAGATGTACATCTGTCCTTTCAGTGACTCAGGGAAATGAGAACCATCTTTGATACAGTGCACATTTTTCTAACTTTGAATATTTTGTCTTTTATAAGTCTTGGAGGAAAAACTTTTTTGACTCTAATAACTATCAAGCTATTGAAGTAGAATGCAGTGAACTAATTTCAAGCATACAGTTAACATCCGCAAGATCCATGTGAACAGTGTCAACCATGGCCTAGATACTGTCTAGCTGGCCTCCAACTATCTCTGAGCCTCTTCTCCTAAGGAAAGGATAGGAGATATCATTGAGTACCCAATAAATGAAGAACAGTGTTGTTAGCACTTTCGTATCTGACTTAATCCTTACAACATCTCTGGGAGGTTTGATGCCCATTCAAAGACGAGGAAAGTGAAGTTTATAAGCATTAAATTGCCCTCTAATAATTGAAAATTAGAAGATCCATCCCTTGGGCTTTGGTCTATCAAAATTTGCTTCAGTTCTGTTATTCTAACATGATTCTTTCCTGAGTCACTTTTCTAGAAATTTCTATATCCCCCCAACTTCTTAACAACAGGTCCTGTTAGCACTTGTCAGACTCATTGTCTAACCCACTCAGGTAACAACTTAGAGCATTAGGCCATTTCTTCCTGGCCTTTGTATGGTCTTCCCCTACACAATCCAGCAAAGAATCCCAAATGCCTGCCACAGAGTAAATGCAATGCTTGCCATGCCAGTTTATTCTGGGTTTTACTTATAGCACATATTCAGACCTGCAAATCAAGCAATCTTTACTTTTGTGGGTTTTGTGCCTACTACAAGTTGAATTGAAACAAGTAGATTTTTATGTGGAATTTTTTATTTTAAATTATTATGGGTACGTAATAGTTGTATATCTTTACAGGTTACATGCGATGTTTTGATTCAGGCATAAAATGTGAATTAATCAAATCAGGGTAATTGGGGTATCCATCACCCCAGGCATTTATCATTTCTTTGTGTTAGAAACATTCCAATTTTACTTTTTTAGTTATTTTAAAATATACCCTAACTTATTGCTGAGTATAGCCACTTCATTTGCTATCAAATATTGTCCATTCTATCTAACTGACTAACTGTATTTTTTGACCCATTAACCATCCCCACTTTATACCCCCCTCCCCACCACACTTCCCAGCCTCTGTAACCATCATTCTACTCTCTATCTCCATGAGATCAATGTTTTAATATCTAGCTCTCACATATGAGTGAGAACATGCAAGATTTGTCTTTCTGTGCTTGGCTTATTTCACTCAAAATAATCTTTTCCAGTTCCATCCAGGTTGTTGCAAATGGCAGGATTCTATTCTTTTTTATGGCTATATAATATTCCGTTGGTATATGTATCACAATTTCTTTATTCATCTGTAGACAGACACTTAGTTTGATTCCATGTCTTGGCTATTGTGAATAGTGCTGCAATAAACACGGGAGTGCAGATATCTTTTGATACACATAGATTTCAATTTCTGTAGACAAAATATTAATATGGAGGCTTCTTATTCCTGACTAAAGATGTACTACCCACTTCTGTATAGAAATGAGCATAGATCATCCATATGCTAACAGATGAGAGCTCTGTTGACAGTAAGGCAAAGGAGATCGTGGGGTGGGGGCCTTCTCCAACCCAAGAGAGAAGGTAAACTGAGTAGGACCTGGCAGGTTATCCTGGGAGCCTGGAGGGTGTGGGTAAGACAGGCAGAGTGTGACAATTGAGAGAGGTCTCAGGGGCAGGGCATTGGCAGCCTAGATCCAGCCATAGAGACAGGTTTTTGGCACAGGATCCCCTGGTGCTGAAAAGACTGGTCATGATTAAAATAGCAAAACAATAAAGAGGATGATAGTTATAATAGCTACTGACTATTGCTCACTATGTGCAGGCATACAGGGCTGTACATACATGTCCTCTGAGGGCTTTACAAGTATTTGCATGTTCTCTCTGATCTTTCTTCTATGCTGTGTGGGTCTCACAACCAAAAGTTTCCCTTCCCCTCCTAATGCAAGGTCACCTCTACCTTCCCTCATTTGAGTAGCCCCTGGGCCTTCTCATTTTCCGTCTCCCAGGCTTAGGCTTATCTGGTTTCTGGAAGGGACATCTAAGAATCTTCATCTGGATGGTAGATCAGGGATTTCTTCCAGGTTGGTTTCTGCTTTGGCATAACCAGGCGTGGGAGGGTGGGGGAAGAAAATTAATATTCTTGGTACCGTGGAAGAGAGAAGATGGGGGAGGGAGGTAAATACACTATGAAAAAAAGAAATGTCAACATACAAATTCAGCAACGGATCTTTGGTTATTGCCCATCTCTTGCAAATAAAAGGTGCGTTCACTCACAGCAGACACCTTCTTCCTCATGCTCCCAACTCCAGTACTAGCATAGGCAACCAATAAATATTTGTTGAATAAATAAATGAAGTATGTGAAAATTTGAACAGGTAAAGGAAGGAAGTTGGGAGTTCTGTCTGGTAGTCCTTTCTTGCAGCTTTGCTCAACTTTCTAGGCTACTTTCATGTATATTTTTGCTTAAAATCATAGGCATAGAGGACTATAAAAACTCTTTGATTTATGTCATATTATCCCACAACATAATCTCCTACACTTATTCAAAGACATGAAGGATGAAGGTAAGCCCTGTGGGATATCAGGCTTCCTGTAACTGAAACTCTATTTCTTTAGACATGCCTCCACATACAAGCAGAAGCCAAATAGTGTCTTTTGTATTGAATTGAGGCCAATTTTGGAAAATAAATTCTACAAGTTTCCTACTTTTATTTTTCAAGATTGCATTAAGATCAGCAGCAGATGTTAAGATCGTTGGACTAGATCTTGTGTACTTTGATTGCAAGATCAGCACAGACTCTGCACCCAGACAACTGAGCTGGAATTTTAGCTCCCCCTCTTGCTAGCTTACTGGATCTTGGCAAGTTGTTTAACTTTTCTCATCCTGTTTCATCATCCATAAAACAAAGATCATAATAATGCCTGCTTCATAGTGTGCTGGGAAAGTTAAATGAGGTACACATATGAAACACTTAGAAGCGAGCCTGACTTAGACAAGAATAACAAGTGTCAGTTACTGTTACTGTAATGAGGAGTCTTTTGCTTACTGTTCAGTGAAGGCATCCTTGTTAAAGTACCCAGTGCACTACCAGGCATGTAATATGGGAGATTAGTAAAGATCGAGGCACAAGACAGGAAAAAATGCATACCTATGCACACACACATACCTGCACATTAAAGCACATCATACATCCAAGACCCCCACATAAGTGAAATGAGATTGAGAAGAAGATACATTGAGACCAGTAAACGAACACAGAGATCATGGGTAATATGATGAGAATCTTATCTTCTGGTATATAGCCTTAATAAGGCAAAAGGACCTTAGTAAAGATATATGCCAGGGCTAGGCTAGGTATTTTATATACATTATCTCGTTTAATCTTTGCACCATTCACATATACAAAACAAGAGCTGACACAATCTTAGGTTAAATATCCCTGTTGAGTTCCTGCTGCTAGTAAATGACAGTGCCAGATTTTAAACCCGGCTTTGTCAAATTCTGAAGCCTGGGGTTTTGTTTTTTTGTTTTTTTTGTTTTTGTTTTTATTTTTATTTGAATGGTTTAAGTGCAGAACTACTTAGAGAAACTTGAAGTTTAAAGAATGTTCAGCTTAGGGTTCTGTGCTAAAAGTGTTAAAGTGGCTGTAGAACACTGAATTTGGTTTCCTAAAATGAGTGGATCATATTTCTGGAGAAAAGACTGATATCCCTTGTAGGTTATTGTAAAATCTTATCAATTTTCACTGAATTGGAGACCTAAAATATGTATTTAAAAATACAATTTCGGTTTTAAAAAAAGAAGTGTTTTGAATTAGGATGGGTACTAGTTTGGGGGTCTGGAGTCATATAGATCGTGATTTACATTCATATAGTTTACTTATCTCGCTTATAGTTAATAAAAAAAAGAAACCCAGTTTTAGGAGGTTAGTAGGCATATGGCAGAGGATATGATCACCATTGTATCACCCAGGATTTCTGGGTGCATTTCCTGGTTTCAGTGTGTCCTCTTGTCTGTCTCATTTTATTCGTGTGGGGGTCTTGATGTATGATGTGTGTTGATGTGTAGGCATACATGTGTGTGTGGGTGTGTATTTTTTCCTGTCTCATGCCTCAGTCTTACTACTGTCGCTACCTTTCTCTCCCCTTACTTTCACTGTGTTTCTCACAGTTTTCTATTCTTTGACCACCATGGAGACCTGGAGTGTATTTTACTTGCACCTGATAAAGTTGTGTGTTCTCCTTTCTTAGCCTGTGAAAAAAAGTTGATATTTGTCTTTGAAAGACCGACACGTGGCTTTATGTTAAATTTTTTTCTTGATAACATAAAGGGTTCCTATATCAATTTAAATAGATATTGAATAAACTTGGTAAACTATATAAAGTAGCAGCATTGGAAGCATGACTGAAGTAAAGTGACTAAAATAAATATTGTATCTTAAAAGATATGAAGACAGAAAACTGCCCTGTTGGAGAGTACAGGCCGTTTAAATATTCTAGAGCAGATATTGGTATTGATCCTTGAAGATAACCTTCATTGTTAAGCCAGTCTAGACATGCAGGCATAAATAAGTACCTGCCTGTTGTTCTTGGGAATAAGTATCTGCTCATTGTTCTTTTTAACCTAAAGGTAGGTGCTACAGACTGGCATTCAGTATTCTGTTTAGTAACAAATTTGAATTAATGGTAAAAACGAGCCCATATGGAATCAGAAATTGCCCTGCCCCTGAAATGCACTGTGTTCTTGGAAGATGTGAATAATTTTTGTGCAAATATTTTCTCTGAGGATATCTAGGAGATGGGACAGGCAGTTCTTTTCTCTTCAATTCATGTTACAGAAAACACTGTGAACAGGAGCAGACTGGGTTGGTATAGCACCACCTACATGGGGCTATTGGTGTCCCTTCTCATTTAAGGTTGAGTGAGCCACAGTTGGGAAATGTGCTATGGGCCATGACACTTTGCATTAGACACGGGACCAGACTACACCTTATTTATGGGTTTGGAATATTTTCCCCTGACAGGAATGGATATTCCCAGTGTCAATCATCCTAGGACAGGAAACAAGATGAGCCTGAGGAACAAGAGAGCTTCCCCTTATCTTTGGCGTAGAAGGAGGTGGCTGGGCTTAGACTCTCAGGTGTAGAAACACCTAAAGCTTCTTGTTGGTGAGAGAGGAGCTGACAGCCCCACCACATAGGGGCAGGCCTGCCTAGAAACAGCAGGGTCTCATGGTCTCTTGGAGTAAAGACTTCCAGTAGCAGTCTAAGTTATGTTTCTCTGATCTCTGAGCTTGCAGTAAACTCTTTTTAACAGTATGGTTTAGTCTCAGCTGTGTGTGGCAATCAGGGTAGCAGAAGCTATTAGTGACGGTATCAGGGGAAGACCACTGGGACTAGGACTGAGATGATAACACAGGAGTCACTTGCCCCAGAGGAGGTGGCCTGGCAGCAAAAGGAGGAAAAAGGGAAGAGAAAAAATGAGGGATTTTTAAGGCAAATTTCTGGAGATCAGTGGGCGAAGAGAGGGCAACTGAAGGAGGCTGATTTCTACCAGAAAGTCAATGAGGGTTCATGCCATTATACTTTGCAGATAAAGAAAAAGTGTAACCTCATTTGGTAGTCATAGGTTAGGAGGTCAGCAATAAATAGGGTTTATAATAAAATGATTAAAATTCATGTTAAACTAACTACAAGCTCAGAAACATAAATTAACATAAACAGAAAATTCAGCTCACTCAATAAAATGAGTTGTATTAATGTGTTATTTAATGACAAGCAATGGATTATGTCTGTTTGAGGGCTGCCACCCTTTCTGACAAATTATTATTTTAATGTTGTAATTATTTGATGTGATTAATCAGCCAGCCTGCAAAGCAAATATTTTCTACCTAAATTAAATGTGCAGGCAGAGTGATTCTTTCTTTAACACATTTGATATGAGTATTTTACATATTTATAAATAAATTAGTTAGAATCATGTTATTTTATCTCGGTGTCAACATTCTGCCCCCTGAAAGTCCTATTTTATGCCAAAGTGTTTGACAAGGTCTTTCTGAATGTAGAATAGGAGAAGAAAAACTTTGAAAACTTAAAAACAAGGTGAAATTCATGTGACTCAGTAAAAATATAATAAGGAAGCACTGAAAAAAAGACTTTTGTTCAAGCCAGGTGCCATGATGCACACCTGTAATTCTAGCACTTTGGGAGGACAAGGTGGGAGGATTACTTGAGGCCAGGAGTTCAAGACCAGTCTGAGCAACATAGTGAGACCCTGTCTCTATAAAAAATAGGAAAAATTACCCAAGCACGGTAGCACACACCTATAGTCCCAGCTACTCAGGAGACTGAGGCTGAAGGATGGCTTGAGCCCAGGAGTTTGAAGTTGCAGTGAGCTTTTGTGACACTAATGCACTCCAGCCTAGGTGACAGAGTGAGATCCTGCCTTAAAAAAATGAAAACGAAAACCCTTGTGTTTGAGTTCCTGGGCTCTGCCACTAAGTGTGGAAATTAATCAGTCCTCTGAGCCTCATCTTCCCTATCTGTAGCCCCATAGGATCACTGAGAATATTCGATTATAAAATGTATGGGAAATGCTATAAAGTTAAAGTAGCACATAGCACATAAAATCTGCTTTGTTTTCTTCCAGTCTCCGAATTCTGCTGGGGAGAGAGGGAGACAGAGCACATAAAGGAAAGAGATCCAAGCCAAGTTCAACCCAAAATGTTAAGATTCTTGTTAATCTTTGTGATTTCAAGCTTATAAAGTAGATTGTTGAATCAAAATTTCCAAACCTGGCTGTGATTCAGAATAATTTTATCCAAAATCCAGAATCCTGAGCCCCACCTCTCACTGGAGATGTTGATTCAAAAGCTCAGGAATGGGGTTCCTTATTTTATTATTCAGTTTACCCCTACCAATGTCACAAAGCCTGATTGTCTTTGAAATGTTGAGACTTCAAAGCTGAGTAGACTTTACTGTCTCAGATTTTGCACAAAAATTTCTCTGGACCAATTTAGGGCAGTTTTGTATTTTTCAAAGTTGAGTATAATTAGGGATATACTGGGAATTTGTGATTAACAGAATAAACAAAAGTTCCTGAGAATTTACGAAAATGATTTAAGTGACTTTCAACCTATAATTCCCTGGATGACACGAACACTATTTTATTTAAATAAGTATTTGAGGGAATATAGTTCCTTTTTGTAAAGTAGGAGAAAGGGACTAATGTTACTGGCTGGCTGCTTTGTGCCAGGCACCGTGTTAGGCATTGGATTAGGTACTTGATGGGTTATGTCATTTACTTCCCATCAGAATTTCATGAAGAAGCTATAAACATTACTATTTTATTAATGCAAAAATTGAGGCTCAGGTAAATCGAGTAACTTGCAAAAGCATACAGCAATAAGTGGTGAAACAGGGACTTCCACTCAAATCTGTCTGGCTCTGAAGTCCGTGATCCATACATTCTCCTTCACTGCCTTTCCTTCCAGTACTTGAAAAAGAACAAGCGCGTGGTGCTGTAGGAACTGTCTGTTAATATCCTCAATCTGATGATCTGTTCTTATCACAGTATGGAAGTTGCAGGCATAACCACTGGGCTGAGTTTCGCTGACACTCGTTGTAGCAGATGCATTTTGCACCCTGCGTCGCATCTCCTCAGCCCACTGCTGATTTCAGCTGCAGCCGTGCTGGACAGTTCCTGAGCTCGCTCTGCCAGCATTTGCACCTGAGTTGTTCCACTTTTCTGAGGCCCTTCTCCAGAGCTGCAGGAGTTTGCTGAGCTTGAGCACACAGCCAGCCCGGAAGTGTCAGGAAGTTAGTACCCCTAAGGACCACCTTCAACCAGTGAAGGACAAGGGTCAGTGGATAAATACCCCAACCTCCTGTCCTTCAGAGGGACAGTTCCATGGTGCTTCTACCTGCTCCCTTCGAAGGTCCACGGTGGGGTTGAGTCCCAGTGGCCCAGCTCAGTAATGCGCCTGATGGTGCTCCTTCCCTGTCTCAATCTCTTTCCCTCGCTCTGCTTCCTGAATTTTTATTCTTTTCCCAATTCTAATGGCATTGTCATAT
>RJWJ010020730.1:0-28744 GCA_004363605.1 Indri indri | reverse complement strand
AAGCATCTGCATCCCCTCTGTCACCTTCATCTACAAAGGGAGAAGAGGAGGTGGCTGCTCATTCCAGAACCACTCTCCAGACTCCATGTCCCCACCGGTTGCTCACCAGGGTGGCTGGCAGCAGAGCCACATTAGGAAGAGGAGCATGGCAGGGTCACTCTGGAGCTCAGGAACATGAACTCTGGCCAAATTGTGGTCTTGCTGAGGCATCACCGAGAGAGCGTGCCCTGAGTAAAACATCACGCAGCATGTTGTGTGTCGATGGGGACAATGCCCCCATGGAATAGCAGCCATGTTCTTAGTGAAAAATATGATTAAGTGAGAATTACGAAAGCCCCCAGTGGTTCCCCAATATTGCATCAGGGTGCAAATATCAATGAGGTAAAGGTGGAGCTATCAAAATATTAATAATTTGGGAAATTCACCGACATGCTCAGAGCTTTCAGGATGAGTGGGGTGGGCTCCATCAGACCCCAGAAAATGCCTTTGTTCACCAGCCTGGGTCAAACGCAGTGTGGCGGTGGCCCTATAAGGGTCTTGTCCCATCTCAGACAACGCAAGACCCAACATCCTGCAAAAGCAGGAGCATTCCTTGAATCCAAGTGTCTTCCCCAAGAAAGAAGCCCCACCCACAAGCAACTGCGTGGTGATGAGTCACTTTCATTTGTGCTTCACGATCGCTCTTTGTCAGGCAGAAATGAGAGCAGTGGCAGCAAGGCAGTTCTAAGAGGAAAATTGTTTCTTTAGTGCTACTGTGACCTGCAGAACAAGCAACCATTCCCAGGGAAGACACGTAATGATGGGTTCGCAGGCGCTGTCGGAGACTCTGCAGCAGTGGGCATTGCCCGTTAGAGATGCTGCCCTCCCACCAGCCCCCTTCAGCTCCCATCCGCAAGGGACTCTGTCATCCCACTCAGGGACACTCCTCCCCTGGCAAAGGGAGGCAAGGGACATGGTCACTATGCCAAGCCGTGGGCCTGGGTAGTCCCGCTTAGGGATTCAACCAGGTGTGAATCCCAGATTTTCCCCAGGGAGCTCCGGGACCCTGGCAAATAGCCTTCTCAGACGCAGTTGTCTCACTGCAGCATGGGGTTCAGCACAGTGCCTGCCTTCCTGGGTGGTGGAGAGGATGATAAGTTGGACCGTAGTCATGACAACTGCCATCCATGGTGCCCAGCACAGAGCTGGGCATTCTATGCACATCATGTCACTTAGGACTCTCCACTGTCACCGTGAGGTAGGTGCTCAGTTAGGATGCTCATAGCTGTGAGTAACAAACAGCTCAGAAAAGAGAAAACTAAATCCAAAGCAAGCAGGAAAGTATGAAGATGAGAGCAGAAGCAAATGAAATAGCAAGTAGAAAATCAATAGAGAAAATAAACAAAGCTAAAAGTCAGCTCTTTGAAGAGAGTGACAAAATTGACAAGGCTTTAGCTAGACAGCCCTGGGATAAAGAGAGAGAGGACCCCACTCACCGAAGTCAGGCGGGAAGAGGGGCACTGCCACCATGACCTTGCAGAAACAAGCACCAGCTCAAATAAGCAAGGCCGCCATGTCGCAGGGAGTAATCGTGAGTCGAGAAGATGGCAGCTCAGCAATGCCGTCAGGGACACGGGTTCTCTGTTTCATACGCTCTGCCTTCCCAGCACGTGGTAGGATTGCACCACCCTCCTCCTCCTCACCTGCACTAGCCAGTGAAACGTGAGCAGGATGGCATGTGTCACTTCTGGGAGGCTGAGTTAAGAGCCAGGGTAAGTTCAGGGCATGTCCTTTTTCCCTCGCGGTGATGACTGTGGAAACCCCTTGTTGGAATGAAGCCTCCATGTGCCTGGCCACCGAGTGGCCGCGATGAGCAGCCCCTCCCTTCCCTGTTAGACGGTTGCTATGGACTCAGTACAGTGTGTCAGGTAGCAAGGGTGCAATGATGTGTGGGGTGTTTTCAGCCACTTACATTTTAGGGTTGTTGATAACTGCACGTGACTGACAGACAAGCCACAGTGCCGGCTTCATGCCAAGGCCGGTTCCCCTAGGCCTGCAGGAGAGCTACGCATCAGGGTCCACGCACGGTCTTCATGGGGAACAAAGCCTTCTTTCTCACATCCCTCAAGAGTGACAGACATCTTCTCCAAGGATTAAAATAAACTCCCTTCAGTCTGACTGTGTCAATGCAGGCTCGTGCCCATCTCTGGACCAATGCAAGTGGCCAGGGGACACCCACACCGATTGGCGGGGACAATTCTCTGCTGGAGCATCAACCCTTTCCCTAGTACGTAGACTCATATTGTTATTCACATGACTTATTTTATACCATTTTTGATGATGATTATGTTGATGAAACGGGTTGATTAACTTGCTCAGGATGAATAATTTGCATAGTAAGTGGCAGAGCTAGAATTCAAACTGGTTCGTCAGGTTCCGGAGATGGTGTTCCGGCCACTCCATAAGCCTGAGGTGAAGGCTTTGTCTATTTGCCCATTGCTCTGTCCTCACCACTAGAAAAACAGACATGTATGGAGTGAATGAATGAGCCAGGCTCTGCCCACGTGATGGGGTGTTGGGAGGATTAGATGAGACGCTGCAAGCTGTAAGTTTCGCGAGATGCCTGGCCGTGCTCTCCGCAAGTCTGTGGGAAGTCCCAGGGCTTGGTTCTGCCCCGGCCGTGAGTGACTCAGACTTTTCAGATCTTAGATCCTCCCCCACCAAATGGGAAGGGAAGCATGTTACTCCTTCCATCCACTTACAGAACATGAAAATCTAATGAGATACCATAGGTGAAGGTGTTTTAGAAAGTAGAGAGATTACTATAATAAATATTATTATATTTTGTGTACAATAATAATTCACCAACGTTGTAATTTTCTTGGCCTGAGACTAAGTGCCTGTAGGAAGCTAATGGCAGTGATTTAAGTTTTAAGATTTTTCTGCTTTTGTTTCCCTGGACTAAAGATGGCATTTCCGGTCCCACCAAAGAAATCTGTTTGGGAAGGAACAAGTGACAGGAAAGGGTGAGAATTAGCCCTGTGGGATGGAGGCAAGCCTGGGCATTCCGTGGCACTGGCTGGGATTTTCTTTCTGTTTCTTTCTGTGGCCTCTCGTTCTGAGTCTGCGAAATTGATGGCGGGTTCCCGGCGTGCGCAAATTAGGTAGAGCTGCAGTTGCGCACCTGGACGAGCTGTTCTTTTTCCCGTTTGTTCTTTCTCTTCTCTCCTCTTCTGTCTTCTCCCCTCCTCCCCGCCGCCCCGCTCTCTCCCTCTCTCCTCTCTTCATCCCTCCCTCCCTCTTCGCCTCCCTTTCTCCTTCTTTTTCTCTCTTCCCAAATTTCTACCAATCCTACCTTCTCCCTTCATGGACTCATTTGTGATGACAAGAGTTCTCAAAGATACACATCACCCCAACATTACTGGTGGCTTTGGACACCCAGTGCTCCCTTTGGCACAGGCACCTGTGCCTGCCTTCCTGACGCCTTCACTCCAACCTGGACCCGAACCCAGGTTGCGTTGCCAGCCATCTCCTGCACACACCCTGGTCCCTGAACCCGGGTTGCATTGCCGGCTATCTCCTGCACACACCCTGGTCCCTGCAACCTTCTTTAGTGGGACCCGTTTCCCTCACACCCCCTACACCTCAGGGCTGGGATGGCAGTGGCGGTGGACAGGTACTTGTGCCTTTGCTTCTTGTTGCCACTTCCTGACGATTCCTCCCCCCTCTCCTTCTGCTCCCAAGGAGGAATGACCAGGAGCAGAGAGGACAGGTGCCTGTCCCCCTCCACCACCTGGCCCTGAGTTACACGTGGGAACAGATACCTCGCCCAGCAGGCTCTACCATCTGTAGTCCCTTACACTGCCCTCATCTTGAAAACCTCCAGATCTTCTCGCTCAGCTGCTAGCAGCCCCTGGCGTGTGGTCTTTCTGCCACCTCAGTACTTGTCCTTATTCTCAGGGGCTTCACTGTCCCTGCTGAGCCTCCTTTCTCCACCCGGCGTGCTCGTGGCTGGTGACGCTGCCTCCTGCGTCACTGAAAAGCACAGTGGGTGCTCTCGGGCCCCCGTGCCATGTTCTCTGGCTTAGCTATGACTTCGGTGTGGCCGAGGAACTGATGGGACCCACCCCAACTGCTCCTTCGCTCTCAGCTTCATCCTCAGGGGCCTCTCTGAAGCTGCTCAGGATTTTTCTAAGCCTGGAGCTTTGGGGCAGTTAACACCCCCAGAGGCAACCCCTAACCAATGTGAACTGGAGTCCAAATGCCCCAGAACTCACTCTGCAGGAAGGGCGCACCTGGGGCTGGCGCATAAGAATAAGGCAAACTGTTGGCCACGGAAGAGGCGAGACGACCAGTATCTGCTGGTCTCACGCAGGGTGGAGCCCGAAGGACAAGAAGGGTTTCCTGATCGCCCATTTGGCGACCTTCTGCATCTGACCCAAGCTCCAGTGTCCATGGATGGACTCTCCCTGCATCCCACTGCCCCTTCTCCGGGGGAGGGACAGAGGGATTCTGAGGATGCGGCGCGGGAGGCAGAGGCACGCGTGGGACTGGGGTAGGCGGCCACTCGACATCTGCAGCGGGAGCCCGAGGATTTGCAGAGGGGCCCGTGGTGCTTCTCCACATGGAGGAGAGGGATGCCCAGGGAGAAGGGGGTGGGGAGGGTGGGGAAGGGGAGAGCAGGGACCCCAGAAGCAAGAGGGAAGCCAGGGACACCGACCGAGCCCTTCCTCCAATGGCATCGTCCCTTCTCTCTGCCCCCATGTGTGGCACATCCGTGTAGCAGGTACCTCGGTGACAGATGCGCATCCCTTCTGGGCTCTCCACACGCAAGTGGGAAGGGTCTCCGGTTGCCAGATGCCTCCGTGGGCTTCAGGGAGGCTGGCGGGACCCTGGGAGCAAAGAGCTGAGACCCAGAAGGAAGAAGAAACCTACCTCTGAAAGCAGGGAGACAAGTAAAAACCCACATTAAATATTCTGGAGCAGGAAGGGGTAAGCTGTCCCCGGGGGCTATGACGGTAACCTGGGTGGGCAGAGGGTGTCTGTGGGCTGATCGCTAGAGCTCTGATGAATGGTGCCCGCCGCTCCTCCCCCACCCTTAAATTCCAAGGGTTTCTGTAAAAGTGTTGGTTTCAATTCTGTTTTTCTACCCAAATGTTTTTTTCTTTGAATCCACTTTTCTCAAAGAATGGCTCCCCTGGGGCCCTGGGTTACATTTTGACTATTGGAAGCAGGTTGTTTGGGTTAAGAACTCCATTTTTCTTTCCCCGGACTTGGCGAAGCGGTCCCCGTGTGAAGGCCAGCAGTGAGCACGCCCCCTCCACCAGCCAGGGTCCGGAGCCGTTTCTGGCCGTGCAAGAACTTGCCCCGCACACGGGTAATAGTCTCCTCTCTCCCTCAGTGTGGTTATCTGCAAAGGGTGATGTGAAAGGATTGCTACTTCGGTCATCGGCAGGATGGTAACTTTGAGCAATTAATACACAGGCAATCTGGTGAGGTTCCGTAGCACGAACAAGCGTCTTTGGTAACTGCTACTCATAATGACACCGCTTTTAGAAAAGTAACCACAGCCTGGCTGGCTACTTTGTCATACTTCTAGAGAGAAAAATAAAGTGGCAGCCTAGTAATCCAATGTGCTGCTGATTTTTTTTTATTTCAACAGATTTAGGGGGTACAAATGTTTTTTTGATGCACAGGTGAATCGTATAGTGGTGAAGTCAGGGTTTTCACTGTACCCATCACCCAAGTAGGGTATGTTGTTCCCCTTAGATAATTTTTGAGCCCTCACCCCTCTCTCATCCTCCCTCCGCCAAGTATCCAAAATCCATTAATCCACCCTATATGACCATGTGTACCCATCGTTCAGCTCCCACTTGTAAGTGAGTACATGTGGTGTTTGTTTTTCCATTCCTGAGATACTTCACTTAGGATAATGGTCTTTAGTTCCATCCAAGTTGCTGCTAAAGACATTATTTCACTCTTTTTCATGGCTGAATAGTATCTGATAGTGTGTGTACGTGTGTGTGCACACGCATACCACATTTTCTTTATCCATTCATCGGTTGATGGGCTCTTAGGTTGATTCCATAATTGTGCTGTGATAAACATATGAGTGCATGTGTCTTTTTGATATAATGACTTCTTTTCCTTTGGGTAGATACCCAGTAGTGGGATTGATGGATCAAATGGTAGGTCTACTTTTAGTTCTTTGAGATTCAGTGCTATGAACTTCCCTCTTAGAACTTCTTTTTCTGTATCCCAGAGATTTTGGTAGCTTGTGTCATCATTGTTGTTCAATTAAAAAAATTTTTTTGTTTCCATCTTGATTTCATCATTGACTCAAAGATCATTCAGGAGCAGGTTGTTTAATTTCCACACATTTGTATCATTTGGAGAGTTCCTCTTGGAATTGATTTCTAGTTTTATTCCACTGTAGTCTGAGAAAATATATGGTATGATTTTGATTTTTTTAAATTTTCTGAGACTTGTTTCATGGCCTAACATATGGTCTATCTTGGAAAATGCTCCATGTGCTGATGAGAAGAATGTATATTCTTCAATTTTGGGTGTTCCCTAAATGTCTGTTAAGTCCATTTGTTCTACGGTGCTGTTTAAATCCAGTGTTTCTTTGTTGATTTTCTGCCTTGATGATCTGTCTAGCTGTCAGTGGAGTGTTGACGTCCCTAGCTATTATTATGTTGCTGTTTATTTCATTTCTTCGGTCTAGTAGTATTTGTTTTATGAATCTGGGAGCTCTGGTGTTAGGTGCATATATATTTAGGATTGTTATATTTTCTTGTTGAATTGATTCCTTTATCATTATATAATGATCATCTTTATCTTTTTTTACTGTTATTGATTTAAAGTCTGTTTCCTCTGATATTAGAATAGCTACTCCTGCTCACTTTTGGTTTCCATTTCCCTGCAATATTTTTTTCCACCCCTTTACCTTGAGTCTATGTGACTCTTTATGAGTTAAATGGGTTTCTTGGAAACAGCAGCTATTTGGGTTGTGTTTTTTAAATCTATTCCATCAATCTTTATCTTTTAAGTGGGACACTTAGACCATTTACATTCAATGTTAATATTGATAAATGAGATACTATTCTAGTCCTCATAGTGATTGTTACCTAGATGTTTTATATTCCTTGAGTTACTGTTTTATAAGAACTGTGGGTTTTTCTTTTTGAGTGTTTTCACACTGGTGAGTACCAACTTTTCCTTTCAGTGTTTTGAGCACTTTTGAGCATTTCTTGTAGGGCAGGTCTTGTGGTGACAAAGTCCCTTAGTGTTTGCTTGTCTGGGAATGATTTTATTTCTCCTTCACTTATGAAACTTAATTTTGTAGGTTATAAAATTTTTGGCTGATAGTTATTCTGTTAAGAAGACTAAAGGTGGGACCCCAATCCCTTCTGGCTTGTAAGGTTTCTGCTAAGAAGTCTGCTGTTAGTCTGATTGGTTTTCCTTTCAAAGTTACTTGATGCTTTTGTCTTGTAGCTTGTAGAATTTTCCCCATCACTTTGAAGTTGGCCAGGCTGCTTACTATTTGCCTTGGTGATATCCTATTTGTAATGAATCTTCTAGGAGTTCATTGACCTTCTTGTATCTGGATGTCTAAATCTCTAGCAAGACCAGGGAAGTTTTCCTCCACTATTCCCTCGAATAGGCTTTCCATGCTTTTTGCTTTCTTTTATCCCTCAGGGATACCTACGATTCTTATATTTAGGTGTTTTACATAATCTCATATTTCTCAGAGATTCTGTCCATTTCTCTTGATTCTTTTTTCCTTTATTTTTCACTGACTGGGTTAATTCTAAAGCCTTGTCTTCAAGCTCTGAAATTCTTTCTTCTACTTGGTTTACTCTGTTGTAAAAACTTTCCACTGTATTCTGACATTCCCTAAATGACTCATGTCCAGAAATTGTTACGTTTTTTGTTGAACTATCTCCTTAGTGAATTTTTCATTCATGTCCAAAATTTTTTTTTGTTGTTTTCTTTGTGTCGCTTTTCAACTTTCTCATCAATTCCATTGAGCTTATTTGTGATCCATGTTTTGAATTCCATATCTGACATTTCAAAAATTTCCTTTTCATTGAGGTCCATTGCTGGAGAGCAAGTGTGATCCTTTGGGTGTGTCAAAGGAGCCTGTTTTTTCATATTGCCTCATTCTTATTCTGGTTCCTCTCATCTGGAACCTCTTCCCTCAGCTCAAAACAGATGGCTTTGTGCTTCACCTGCTTTCCTCTGCTGGGAACTGTGCTAGTCAGTGTAGAGAGGGAGAGGGACACTGCCTTTTGGCTTGTGCAGGTAGGTACCCCTGTGGTGTTGCTGATGATTTGGGTCAGTTGGATCTCAGACCCCTGGGGGTATCAGTGGTGGTGGACTAGGCTGGGTAAGGCCCAATCCCTAGGTCCCTGGATGGCATGTGTGAGTCCTAGGGGGACCCAAATGAGGTGAGCCTGGAAAATTTGTCCTCAAGCCTCTCTGGGTTCTGGCACTGGCTATGATAGTGAGGGGTGGGCGATCACCTGCTCAGGAAGAATAATTAGGCAGGAGAAGGGTGGATGCATTGTGAGCCTGTGACAGGTGGGGCGGGTCTCTCTTGACAAGATTAGCAGAGGCAGGCAGCTGTGAGACCTACAAGCCTCTCACACTTCCCTCTCTCAGCAGTGACAGCAGTTCTGACCTTCTGGGACACAAAATCACCCAGATGCCTGCTCCCACCCTGGCCCAGCTCCAGCAGAAGTGAGGCAGCTCAGCCCACTGCGTGCAGACTAGCAGACTGGGTGTGGACCATGGCTGAAATTCTCTGGTCAGGGAGGTGGAGTTGTGCCAGGGACTTGCCGCCAGGGAGGCTGGGCTCCTCCCAGAAGAGACAGGTGGCTCAGGGAGGGGACAGCTAGCCCCGCCCTCCTTCAGGGGAGCAGTAGCTTTTGTCCTTGGGGTACGCCAAAGTCCTAGCTACTAGCTAGGATTGCAAAGTCCATGGCAGGAGTGTGGAGCCCCAGGGGTCCCTCACCTACCCTTTCCCCAAGTGCAGGCGCCTTTCTGGGCTCCGACAATCCAGCCAGGCGGCTGCCTCGCTTCCCTCTGCTTTGTTCCGGTGCGTCCC
The DNA here is from genome assembly GCA_004363605.1 of Indri indri. Classification (NCBI taxonomy): domain Eukaryota; kingdom Metazoa; phylum Chordata; class Mammalia; order Primates; family Indriidae; genus Indri; species Indri indri. The sequence continues at coordinate 19,653 of RJWJ010020730.1, read as the reverse complement.
GTCACTTCTCTGTGGAATCCCGGGGCTCTCTCGTAGATGATCTAGCCAGAGGTGAACATCTACTCACAATTTCGAATCCTCTCCACGGGGGAGAGGCACGTGCCAGCTGCGCCTAGTCAGCCCCCTTAGACCTACGCCTCCCCTGCAGTGGATTTTTAATACTGAATCCTGCTTCACACCGGTTTGGGAGGGCTTGGAGCCTTAAGACAAATAAGAGGCCACCTATTAAACTGTCCATTTCTAATCCAAAGTGTGTTCAAAAAACATCGTCAAATAGAAAACTGCTGTGTGATCTTGGCGAGTCGCATGACCACTCTGCCTCCTGCCCACCAGGCTCACACCAAGTGTCGCGAGGAATGAAGGAGCCAAAAGTTCAGGACACTGAGCCGTTGAGTTCTCAGGGTCCTTCCTGAGACAAATTCTGGAATTCATTTTCTCCTTTTCTAAAAACATGAGACTTTTCCAGTTGCGGACCCCTTCCTTCCTGTTATTTCTGGGGCAAAGTTAGCCAGAAGGACTGAGGTGCTGGGTGCATTTCAGTCTTTACCGTGTGGCGGGTTTTAAAAGTTCCAGGCTGCTTTGCAGACGAGGAAGGGACCTGGGGGTCCCATTCGGGCTCTGTGGGCACGTCCTGTCTGGCAGGGTTGAACACCTGCCACTGCTCCATACCGCTCTGTCTCAGCCGGGAGGAGCAGTTCCGCACAGTTCCAGCCAACACACTTTGCATTTAATTCCGACATACCTTCCTTGGTGGGGGGATTATCCAAGAGACATTCACAAAGGAAAAAGCTGTGACCCATGGGCCCCTTCTGCCCACTTTGTCTCCAGGCTGCCAACTGAGCCTCCTCTGGAGGCACCAAACCAAAAGGCCCAGCACCTCTTTACTCCGAAGTTAAAGTAACATGGCCTCCTCGCCAAAGAGTGCTCATTCCACTCACGCTTCTGAGAAACTGAGGGACGATGAGATGTTGCCTTTCCATTATAATTGCTTTGCCTTCCAAAGTTTGCTTTTCATGTGAAAATGCTTCAGCGAGGCAGTGAAAGCCCACAGATGTCATCTGTGTTCCCTGCAGAGAGACCAAAAATACGTAGGAGCTTAAAAATAACCCTGCATTTTGCAGGTAGCTCCTTATCCGATATTAAGTGCCCTCCTCTTCAGTGCAAGGGTTCATAATGCTAAATTAACTGTTAACAAGTATTTTTAAATAGTCTAATTTATCCTAACTCAAAAATATTCCCATTCTCAAACTGATTATTTTTACCCCTCCGCTTGCTGTGCCGTTCCATTAGCGGCCAAGGAGTCAGGGCGCTGTGATTGAGCATCTGCGAGCAGCTCCTGCGTTCCTGGTCATTTCCACGGGTGTTTTCCACGGGAGGGTTGGCACAGCTCGCCTCGGACTCTGTGGGGACAACGGATTTGTGCGCTTGGTCGTGCACCACGGAGATGACCTGCCGTGATTGTCGGGAGGATGGAGGGACCCCGCCAACACCGTGGGGGCTTACAGCATGGGGACATGTGAGCATGCCTGTCTCTCCGGGGACAGGGCAGCCAGGGGAGACACTGTTGGCCCCTCCTGAGGGCGCCCCTCTCTCCCCACTCACTCCCAGCAGGAACATCATGGACTCTGAAGTGGGGACAAAAACTCAAAGCCAACTGCCACACCTGGGAGCTTTTGGCTTCCGCTGAGACATGGATGTCTGCTTCATCTGGTGGGGTTTCAGGAGGTCTGTGGCCACACCTTCCATTTCCCTCCAGTGCTTGGCAGGGGGAGCGCTCCCTCCCACCTGCCCCTCACCTGGGGGAAACCAGCCATTTCTGCCTCCTCCTGCCTTTGGCATGAAACCCACGCTCACTGATGGCCTTTGGGGCCGTGGCCCAGCCAGGCCAAGCTCCCTCCCGCAGCTCCGACCACTCGCTCTGCCCTTTCTGGCCCTCCCTCACTTCCTACCTCTGCTTCTCAAATGTCACCGGGTCATTCTCAGCCCAGGGCCTTTGTACTTGCTGTTTCTTGGGCCGTACTGTGCCCTGGGTTCCCACTTAGCTGCCAGGTCTCTGCTCAGAAATCACAGCCTCAGGGAGGCCCTCCCGACAGAGGAGATGCCACCACCCTCCAGACGACTGTCTGGGCTTATTCCTCCCGGATGTTATTGCCACAGGGAGCAGTCTTACCTGGCTGTTTGAATACTGTCTGTCTTCTCCTGGAGGAACTTAAGAGATTGTTTGTCCTGCTCATCATGTGAGCTGAGCCTGAACAGGGCCTGGCCTGGCAGGAACTGTTTGACAGAGACAAGAAAAGACCACCCTACTGTTGCCTTCCTGAAGTCCCCAACATAGAGATCTCTATTTCTTCTTTTGGACTCCTAGGGGAGACTCCACTGTTCCAGAGGCACCACAGGTAGCTGCTGACTGGGGTTTTCACCTCCTGTGAAGGTGACACTGAGCCTCTAAACTGTTCTCACAAACCCCAGTGTGCAGGCATGGTCAGAAGACATCTCAGAGAAGTGGAAAATTGCATTGTTATCTCCTGGAGAAAAAGGTATTTCTAGCCTGGAAAATGCATGGCATTCCGCACAAGCACAACACAGGTAATTTCCCCTTTGAATCATTTGGAAGTTGCCTTCCTGAGTCCCATCACCGCCGACGGCTTAGTGAGCTTTCTCTTTAAATGAGGACGTCCCCTACAGAGCCACGGCACACCATCAAGGTACAGAAAGTGACACCAATACATCACTGCCAGGCCGTCCTCACAGTCCTTTCAAGTTTGCCAATTGTCCCCATAAACCCAACGTAGCGAAAGGATCCGGTCCGCATCACATGTTGTATTTGTTGCGTCACTTTCGTCTCCTTTAGTAAGGACTAGGTCATTCACGGCCTAGGCGCTTCTCAAGATTATAGGCCAGTTTTTTTTTCTTCCCCAATAATAGCTTTATTAAGTTATAATTCAACAACCATAAAATCTGGTACAATTCAACGGTGTTTAGTATTGTCACATAGTTGGGCAACTATCACTGCTAATTTTAGAACCTTTTGATCATCTTAAAAGGAAGCCCGTCTTTACTAGCCGTCACCCCCCAGCCCCTGGCCACCACTTGCCTACTTCCTGTCTCCGGCTTTGCCACATCCGGACATTGCAGGTAAATGGCATCATATATGAATGACCAGTTGTTTCCTAAAATGTCCCTGAATTGAAGTTCGGCTGACGTTTCCTTGTGACCAGATTCTGATCACGCATCACTGGTAGGAACATCGCGGATGTGACGCTGTGTTCTCAGACAGCGTATCAGGGGTGCATGATTTTAATTTGTCCCGTGATGCATGGTCTCTTTTATTTCTTGATTAAGGTGGCATCTGCCAGCCTCTTCTGCTGTGAAGTTGTTGCTTTCCTTTTGTAATTAATAAGTATTTTGTGAGAACGTACTTTGAAACTATGTAAATATCCTGTTCCTCATCAAACTTTCAATGTATTCACTTGTTGATTTTTATCAGTATGGACATATAGAAAAGTCCTACTTTATTCAGTGGGTTAAAAATCTGTTGCTATCATTATGTATTTTGATGGTCATGTTGTCCCAGATGCGGTCAGTCCTGTAAAAGCTGATTTGTGCTGGCTTCAACGTCTCTTTGATGTGTCCCCATTATTTCTAGGGGACTTCCTTGTGTTCTGGCATGAAATGTTGTACATTATCTTGTATTCCTGGACCTGGACTCAGCCATTTCTTTAAGAAGCTCTGGTTCATTTTATTGAAGACTAACATTTAGAAGCTAAAGCATAGATGGCATTTAGCACTTCCCCAAATTGAAAATAAATGTTAATTAGTAGCAACAGTTTAAACCCAGGTGGCAACAATTGAACAAAATTACAGGAGATGAAGATGAGGAAATGGTGCTCTGAGTTGGAATGAGGCACAGGCCCCTTCCCAGGGGTGGGGAGGGCAGCTCTCTCCGCTGGAGACGTTTGCATGAACAAATTCTGAAGTCCTAGGTGTTGCAGACCAAGGGGGTCAACAGAAGAAAAGACCAGGAGAGCCACGTGGGCAGCTGGGTGAGGCCGGCCCAGGACCGGCAGCTCCCAAGCCACTGAGGCGAGGGTCAGGCGCAGTGGAGAGACGGCAAACCCGGAGCTCGGCGTGAGGGGCCGCAACACGGGGGGGCTGCAGAGCGGGCCTGGGGCGGGCGGACTTAGAGGAAGGGCACTGCACTGCTCTAGCCACAGCCGCAGCCTCAGGATCGTTTAGCAGAGAAAAGAAATTCTTTTCAGAATATCAGCAGGGGAAAACCCGAGCATGCAAAGTAGCTTCCTACAGATGAAAGAGCCCTGGAGGATGGAAGACAACCAAAGGCGGGTGGAGGGATGGGAGAGGAAGCGGGGAAGAGACTGGGAGAGAAAGAGAGAGAAAGAAAGAGGGAGAGGAGGGAGGAAGAGAGGGAGGAAGGCAGAGGATGACCAGGCAGCTGCAGTGAAGGAACATGCCAGACCCGTGAAGGAAGCCATCTAGGATATTCTAGTCCCATGAAACACTGGCCATGTGAGCAGTTGGTATTATTATCATCTGAGCCATGAAGAAATTCATGACTGGGGAGGCTAAGTGGCTTGTTTGGGGTCTTTAGATTTCAAGATTCTACTAGAGATATCCATAAAGTTACCTTTTTCTGCCAAATGCCACCTTACTAGAGGAAGTTTGCTGTGTTCTACCCCTTACTCTGTGTGTGTGTGTGTGTGTGTGTGTGTGTGTGTGTGTGTGTGTGTATGTGTGAGTACAGAGAGAGAGATTTTAAGGAATTGACCCATGCCATTATAGGGACTGGTAAGTCCAAAATTTGTAGGGCTGACCAGCAGGCTAGAAAGTCAGGCAGGAATTGATGCTGCAATCTTGAGGCAAAATTCCTTCTTCTCCAGGAAACATTTAATTTTTGCTCTTAAGGCCTTCGCCTGATTGGATGAGGCCCACTGACATTAGCGAGGATAATCTCCTTTACTTAAGTCAACTGACTATAGATGTTAAACGTGTCTACAAAACACCCTCACAGCAACACCTACATCAGTGCTGATTAACTGGCTGCTACAGACCAGCCAGGTTGGCACGTAAGACTACAGCACAACTGTTCTCCCCAGGGCTGAAGCTAACTTGCTGGAATTATCAAAATGAGCTTTGCCATGCAGTAAACATCTAGGGAGTCCCCACTTCCTGCTCGAGCTTGGGACACTGCATGGAGGCCATGACACAATTTGGGAGGAGCCGTGGCCTCTCCGTGTGGTGGGAGATAAACAGCCAGTTTTAGCTTATTGGGATGCAAAGGGTTGCAAGCCCTACTACAGGTTGCCTGTTTTTCTGAGCCATTGTCAACAAAACAGTAGATGTTTAACTAATTCTGAAAAGGCAGATTGCCAAAAAAGTAGTAAAAGTCCTCAAACAGACTTTTAAAAGTAAGCAAAATATTAAAAAGTAATTAGAGAGAGAACTAAAAAGCAAAAGCTAAAATCCATTAAACCAACAAAGACTTCCGTGAACATGAAACAAAGTCCAATATCATAGAAGAATCCAGAGCAGAAGATAATGAAATCTGCAAGGAATTTAAAAGATCAAATCTTTACATGAAAGAATAATCTACAAATTGATTAAAAAATAATTTCTTTAAATATTAGGAAGCAATCTTCAAGCACCAAGGGTGGTTTTCAAATAAGAAAAAGACAATTCCATTTATAAAACAGAGCTTATATATTAACTACTTTGAATAAAGATTTGAGGAAAGCACATATTAAACTGGGTAGTTAAATAAAGATGGATTTTGAAAAAGCCAGAAAGCATTTTGGAAGGCAGAATAGTAACACCAAAATTTAACTGAATGTGTTAAGAGCTAAATTTGGCTTGGAGCTTCCCAACAACCAAAGCAAAAATAGAACATCAGAACCTCACCATTCCTGTTTCAGAGCATGCATTCTCAAAAAGGCAGTATCACCCCCAAGGGAGTAATAATTGGTCTTGGGAGACAAAAAAGTCTTATATTTTAACATAGAAGCATAGATATACAGAAGATACATGAATAGACAGGTAGTATAAAGTAGTATAAACTACCACTGTGTAGTAGTACATGTAAGCAGATATGTAGAATATCTCCGCCACTGAAATTTCATAATGAGAATGATTAGGGAGAAAAGATATCTAAGAAGATCCTTGAAAGGAAACTGTGGGAAGAAAACTTTGAAAGTAAGACTGCTTCAGAGTAAAAGAAATATATCACAGCATATATTTCTAGAGCAGCAAACCTCCCCCCGGAACCTCGTTCCAGCAGGAACGTATCCAGAGACGCCCGTGGAGGGCAGTTCCCCGTGATTACTGCAGTCCATCCCCTGATTTAAAAGGTGTGGAAACTTTGTGTCCGCATAATGTACTGAGAAATGTACTCGTACGTAACTATGTTAGCATATTTGTAATTTACGTTAGGAAATTTCTGCAACATTTCGTTGTCTTCATGTTCTTCCCTCCACTGTTCTGTGTTCTCCGGCTACTTCCCAGCCCTGGAGCCCCCGTGGGAGGCATGGCCATGGGGGTCATCAGGGGACATTCCAGCCAGGGTCGTGCAGTGTGCAGATTATCCTGGGGGATGGGGGAGGAACAAGAACCCAGACACCATTTCACACTGAAACTATCATTTTCTGTAGGGCCGGGAACTATCTTTCGGTTTGGGGTGTGCCCTTACGCAATGTGAAGTTCTGACTACCCCAAAATGATCGCTGCCGGGGGCTGGGCTCTCTGTACTTCCCAGGTGGGGGTGCCGATTCGATTCCATTATTTTAGGGTTGTGGATAATATCCAGTTTCTAACATACATGACAGAGGATGAATCTTTATCTTATTGAAAGAGTAAGGAGTCATACACACACACAAATTCCATATTCACACGGTCTACCGTTTCTCGGGGAGGACTGGATATTTACCAGTGTGCATAGACTGGGGGCAAGCTATCGAGCAAGGGAAAGACCCTCTGAGCTTCATCCTCCTAGGCCTGGTTGGACGGGGTGGAGGGCACATTCTCAGTTTAAGCGTGTCTGGCAAGAACAGAGGCGAGAGCCCTTTACGTTGAGAGGTGGCCTTCTTTGCTTCTTGCCACCTAAGAACCAGCCTGGTGGGGTCCTGGAGAAAGCTCTGAGATCTTCCTGCCTCTCACGCTGAATCATGCAGCCCACTAAACAAAGCCCACTCTCAGATCAGCCGCTGAACAGAGGCATTAGTGATGCACAGCCAGAGCCCGGGCCCGCGAGGGAAGACAGTGCCAGCCAGCGCTCTGCTCTGCTCCGCTCCGTAAGGACAGTCAGCCATGCACGGGGACATGGATGCTTCCTGCCTGGGCTCCAAATCAGAGACAATTTGTGTGTCACCAAGCTCTTTAAGAAAGCAGAAGAGAAACAGCAGCATTTGTATTTCACAATAAAGGATAAAAACATAATATGTCAAACACAGTGTCTTTTTAAATAACATTTTATTTCTCATTGTCGATGATTAACTTTTGAGCCTACTAGAACAGTATAATGATTATAGTGAATAAAAAAATATAGATGATAGAATTAAAATATTAGGTTACACAAAGTTAGTTTTAAAACAGTCATTGTCCACCAACATTTTCAGGACTTTGTAGCTCTGAAAAAAAAAATTAATTTGTGTGTGTGTGTTTTACATTTCCAGCAGTTAAAAATTAAGAACACATATTGAGAATCATTTGCAGATGACTATTGTAATAAACAGAAAGACCATGAAAATTAAAACAAGTTCTAAGAACCATCATATATACAAACTCCTGTACAGAACGAGGACAAAAAGCATTCACCCGATTAAAACCATCTCTTGTGGTATACATACCCTTTTTCAGAAAAGAATGAAAATTTATCTTCCTATACTCATTTATTTTTCCATTTGATTCAGTATTCTTAACGGTGTTTCCACTCCTTAAATTAGTAACTGCTCAGTAGCTGAGAAATGTCCTACTTTAAATTATACCTGGGGAAATCAGCAACTTCCCTGAAAGGGCTGAACTTAATCATTTGACGCAGGTTGAAGATACCCTCAACCAACACGAAGTCACCACCAGCTGCAGGAGGGGATGACACAACTTCCCATGTGAGTGAGCTGGGGTTTTGGCCTATAGAGAGAATGTAAGTTTTCGTATGTATTGTCACTCCAGATCTTCTCGAGGGTGATGTTCTAACCTCTCCTACTTGGCTATACTCAGGTCAATCGAGCTCTTTGCTAACACAAGTCATTTGGCACAAAAAGAAAGGACGTTTGGGCAAGACTTAGGCTCTCGAAGACTGACACACTCAGAGGCCCCCCAGCTTTGATAAACGCAAGGGCACATCAAGGACCCATAACCCACCTTGCTCCATGATGCTAAAGGCCACTCGCTCCATGGCTAGAAGTGGCCTCCTTTGACGGGAGAGCAATTGCACTAAATGTTAGACATCACAGGCCCAGTGAGGTAAGCGCCAGACGCAGAGGAGATGGAGGGGCAGGAACGACAATAGCTCGCTCTTTCCAGACAGTCTTGTTGCTTTCACTGCACGATCCCGGAGTCCACTGACGTCTGCTTGCGAGTGGTCTTTGGAGGGGGAGGAGGTGGAGTTTTGCTGGGCAGTGGAGGTGGCAGATGCTAGAAAACATGAGTATGAGGAACACGTCACATTTTTGATGTTTTGACAGGAAAGAAACTGTCTCTAGGTGGGATGCGACCTGGCACCCCAGCTGGGCTGGAACTGCCTCTCCACGGGACTCAGGCTCCACCCTGTCTGACTTGGGGCTGGCAGGTCTGCTCTGCAGCCATGGGCCTTTCTGACGTGTCTGAGTACTTTTCACGGAGGCTGTTCGGCCCGAGAAGCACCACTGCTCTGTGCCTGGCTGTTTCAAATCCAGGTGCTATTGATCTAGCTACTGATCTACTGTCCAAGGGACAAACAAGTCCCTGGAGATGCTCTCCAAGGGTGAGATGAGAAACTGTCCCCTTGCTTTCAGAACTGAGTGCAAAAGTCAGCAAACTTTTCCTGGAAGGGGCCAGATAGTAAATGTTTTCAGCCTTGAGGGCCACACGGCCTCTGTCGCAGGGACTCAGTTCTGCTGTAGCAGCCGGAAGGCTCCCGTAGACAGTGTGGGAAGAAATAGGTGTAATGGTGTTCCAAGAAAACTTTATTTACAAACACAGGTGAGTGGCTGCATTTGGCCCAGAGGCCAGAGATTGCCTTAGATTCACAAAAAAGAACACGAATTTCCAATGTAAAGATGATGGAAAACCCCTGCTTAGTGGACCTTCTCAAGTGTGAACGACTCAGGGAATTGCTGCCCTGTTGCTCTTGGCGGCCTGATGCCCGTCGCAGACACCCCATGTGGAGATGTTCCATGAATAAGGGTTGACCAAACAGGGCAACGAATGGGCGAGTGAGTGAATAAATGAAAAAATACACGAGCCGGTGAATGAAGCGATGAATGGACAAATGAACAGATCTGGGCAAATAGGAGCATACCATAGGTGGAAGGAACCGGAATGAAATCACAGAACATTATCGTCTAACTTAAGGGTAAGAGTGGATTTTTAGCAGCCTCTCAGGGAAGGTTCGAATTTAGCCGAATGTGAGCAAAGAAGTTTCCAAGGACAGAGCAGTGACACAGTAGTCTCTCACTCACTGCCCGAATTTCCTCCTGGTCACAGACACGTAAATACAAAAGTGACCTGGTGCTTGATGTGGAGAGGAGAATAAATGTGGAAAAATGAAACTGCTACAATGATGTTATATGAGTACCTGACACAAAAAGGGAAGTAAATTAATAGACTCGTAAGTCCTTAAGGTTGGTGAGGACAGTTAGAAGAGGCACCTATTTTGAGGTTGGTCAAATTGCTTGTTTGTTTACAGGTGAGAGCCAGACACACACCGTCTGACACAACACGCTGCCACAGATGCCCTGGTGTCAGCTGTGAGAACGCCAACGCCAGGTTTATTGCCATCAAGCACAGTGATAGCTCAGATGACTGGTGGGAAGAGCCATTTTGAAAGAAATGACGGCTTAACGTGGCAACAACGAAGAGACAAAATTGCCTACAAGTCTGAGGCCGATCAATGAGAGTGACAGGAGGGGGTATCAATCACCCCGTGGCATGATCAGTGTCCTAAAACAGCTCTCGGGGCCTGTGCAAAGAGAGGCACCCCAGGAAACGTGACCACTTCTGCCTAATTACAACATACTAACTACAAGCGTGTCACCTAACACGCTCTCATACTGCAAGTAAATTTAACAAGAAACAAATACAAAAGAGACTCGGGTAGTTAATCTAAGTGAATTCACACCCCCTTTACAAATTGAGCCAAAGCTAGTGCATGTTAGTACCTCCCTTAATCAACCGCATGTGGCATCAGTAACTTAGAATGAGGTAGCCAAGAAATGGGGACAATAAAATGTCACCCTGGAGTTGATTTGTAACAGAGATGGAATTGGTTGTAATTCCAAGTCCAGAATTTTCAGTTGACTAGTATAGGGAGACCAGGGGTACATTCCTGCTTTCCCAATAAAATAAAGAGATGAAAATAAAGATGTGATTAATTAAGCCATTAGGAGAACAATCCTTCAACCAACCCAATGTTCTTGCCAGGCCCTGTGAATCTCCTTTTGTTCTAACATGTAGTTAAAAGTGCTGGCGAAGGTCAGGCTGACGTGTCTGTTGTGCAATGAACCCTTCCAGCCTCTCGGGAAGCCCCCTTCCTAGGCCCCTTTGTGGCATCTCTAGGGAGAGCTCGCCTCTTTAGATGGCACTTGGGCCTCAGAAGAGCAATCTGTCCCTTGATATCAAATGTGAAGTCCCGCTGCTTTAGTTTTCTTACACAAAAGGAATAATCAAATACACGTACTCTAAATAAAACCCTCTCTCGCACTTCTCTCGCAAGAAGATAATTTCTTTGCAGAGCACTCAATGAAAAAGTCTCCATATAAAAAAGAAAAAAGAAGAAAAGGCATGTAGAATTTATATTGTTTATTAAGGGGAAAAAGTACACCTCACTGTTACCAAAAAACCACAGCCAGCTGACAGCTCATGTCTACCACGCTCTGCTGGAGTTCCGTGGCCACGCAGTTACCGTACTGAGGCTGGAGAGCAAAAATACGACCAGCCGCACAGATAGGCACAGGGATAGTTTACTCTCCAGGCTGCACGCATTTAATTTTCTAAGGCTGAGAATAACGTGGCCCGGGCAGGGTTGAACCTGGAAGTAGATGTTCCCGCCACTGCTGGGTAAGTCACCCGTGTGCCTCCTGCCCCCAGCCTGTGCACACCCTGGCCCTAAACGACAGACACCCACGGGGTGAGCAGTGCCTGACAGCAGCCTGGAGGATCAAGAAAGGAATGTGGGGGACCTAAAGAGAATGTTTCTAGAACTGTCACTGGTAATAGAGGCACCGGTTTAAGTGGCTTTTTAAGATTTTTAGCTCATATTTGCATTAGCAGGCAGTGAGCACATTGGGCAGGGTTAATGACTAAAACAGTTTCCATGGGGGACCAGCGTCAGGGACCAGAGCTGAAGAGGGCTGGAGCTGTGCTCACACTCACGGAGGCCAAGACTGCTGGAGGAAGCCAGACCTTCACCCCCGACCCACAATGGGGCCCGAACCAAAACGGGGAGAGCCTTCAGGGCTGGGGGCTCAATGCGGGTGCTGAGCCTGGCTCCGCTCTGCAGAGTGTCTGAGAGGACCTGCTTGGAGACGAGCTCACAAGGGCTAAGCTGGGGTGTGCCAGGTGCTTGCCTCCCAGGCAGGGTGACACTGGCCACCTGCTGGAAAGAGTCAGACGAACCTCCTGATGGAAAAGCTGATTCTCCAAATCAAACTTTCACCAGAACTGCACCTCCAGTGGCAGGGACTCCATGGTGATGACCGTTTGGGACATGTCTCCTGTCTTCCTTGTTCCAAAGCAAGATATCGAACTGTGCTTTTCCATAGTTATTGATAATGACATAGAACCACAGACCTCACACACCGGAGGCCTTACCACTTTGACATCTTTTCTCAAAATCAAAGCTAGGCCCACTGTACAACTTTTCTCATGTGCTCACAAGCCCAAAGTAAACCCGCCAATATCTGGGATGAGGATTCCCACATTGCAGAGGGAAGTCGCTGAAAACCCGTGTTGCAGATTCCGGACTTACCCTCTGGTGTGGAGGAGGGGGTGGGGGCGTTGGTGAGCCCATCGGGTCCTGGTTTTCCATCAGGTTTCCGTAGTCTGCTGTGCTGCCCTTGAGGGGCAGAGGGGGTGGGACATCGGCCACGTCCACTCCGGTCATGCCATTCAGCTCCAAGCCTGGAAAATTGGGTCCATTTAAAATCAGAGCAACATCCCCGCTGAGCCTGACCACTCACAGGCCACTCTATGTCCCCTCTAGGAGAGGCGGGGAAGGAGGAAACGTTTGTCAACAGAGCAGACAAGAGAAGGCAGTGGCAGAGAACACAGAGAGAGGGACCCCCTCCCAATGGCAACGTTCTGGAGAGAACAGAAAGCATCGAATGACAACTAAAACCAGCACAGAAAGCGAGGCAGCAATGCACTGTAAAAACAGTAATGTCAACTGCAGCCCTGCTGATCCCGGCCCCCTTGCCTCAGTGGCATCTAAACAGCTGGGTGCCACACGGACTGTCTAACGCTGCCGCTTTCAAAGCCCAGCCAGGGCTCTGTAGTCAGCCCCCGCGGCTGTCACCTGGAGAGCGTCACTGAGCGAAGTCTCACACGGTGGCATCCGACCAGCCACCCGGCTTCAGATCTCTCTCCACAGGAAAACCCGCAGTCCTATGAAATGAAGTTACGAGCAGGGCAGTCACGGTAGCTGTTGCTTTAAATAAGCCAAGGGGAAGTGCGATTGATTTTTAAAGTAAACTGCAAAAGTAGCCGCTTTGAAACAGAGGAATAATCGTTAAGGCGGGATATTTTCTCAACCCTTGTTGAGACTCTTAGAAATAATTTGTTTTCTTTAATATTAAAGAAAGAAAAATTGACATTTTTACTGATGAGTCTCTTTTGAAGTTTTCCCCAAGGATCCATCCGATGAAAAATCCTTCGTTAGGAAAATGCTTCCTAGGAAGAGGGCTGCGTCAGTTACTCAGGACGCTCTGCCAGGGAACGGAGGGGAAAGGCAGGCAGCTGATGGTGTGCCTGTCCTCACGGCTGCTGCCTGTTTTATTGTGGTAAAATATGCATGGCGTAAACCTGCCATGTTAACTGTCTTTCAGCATACAGTTCAGTGGCATTAATTACACAGGCCACATTGTGCCACGTCACCATCTATTTCCAGAACGTTTTCATCATCCCAAATCAGAAGTCTACGCACATTAAGTGACAACTCCCCACTCCTCTCGCCCTCCAGCCCCTGGTGACCTCTCTTCTACTTTCTGTCTCTAGGAATTTGCCTATTCTAGATCTTTCATATAAGTGGAATCATATAACATTTGTCCCTCTGTGACTAGTCTATTTCACTCAGCATAATGTTTCTGAGGTTCATCCATGTTGGAACATGTGTCAGAACTTCCTTCTTTTTTTATGGCTAAATAATATTCTATTGCATGGGTATTTCTTAGGGTGTGCATTCTGTTTATCTGTCCATCAGCTGATAGACATTTGGGTTGCTTACACCTTTTGGCTCTTGTGAATAGCACTGCTATGAACACTAAGCATCTGTTTGAGTCCCTATCTTCAATTCTATGGGGTACAGCCCTAGGAATGGGATTGCTGGGTCATGTGGTAATTTTGCTTCACTTCTGAGGAACCAGCAAACTGTTTACGGCAGCAGTAGCGATGGTGCCTGTTTTAAATATTAAAAAAAAGTTTTAAATATTTTTAGAAAAAGATTATGCAGTCATAGTGTAAGGATGTGAAAATGTACCACCCAGAGACCACATCCCTTCCTGGGCCCCGAAAACTCTTTGCTCACATGATGAGGCTCATCCACTCTTGAAGCCAGGACACACCACTTCCTGACGTCCTCCAGAGTCACCACCACTTTCCTTTCAGCAGGCAGAAAATTGGGTGCGCAGGACAATGGTTCACTGCCTTCCACAACCCACTCACAGGGCCAGTGCCCTCCTGCCTTGGACTCCTCTCTCCGGCCATAGCTAGGGCAGGGGGCTCTCTTGGTCTACTGCAGCCCTCCCCCCTACCTTTCTCCTGCCAAGATTCCTCCCCTCTGACATGTCTGAATTTAGCGGTGAAAAGCTGGTTACCACTCGGTGGGTTGAATGGCATCCCTCCAAAATTTGGACCTCTAAGGTCCACCCAGAACCTCAGAATGTGACCTTATTTGGAAATAGGGTCTTTGCAGGTATAATTATTAACAGTTAAGGATCTCAAGATGAGTTCATCTTGGATTTACAGTGGGCCCTACAGCCAATGACTGGTGTCCTGGTAAGAAGAGGAGAGGACACAGGGGAGGAGGCCATGTGAATTTGGAGGCAGAGATTGGAGTGATGTGGCCACACTCACAAGGAATGTCAGAGATTGTTAGCAGCCACCAGCAGCTGGGAGAGAGGCCTGCTTCAAGCCTCCATAAGGAACCAACTTGCCAACACCTTGATTTCAGACTTCTGGCCTCCAGAGCTGTGAGAAAATAAATTTCTGTTGTTTTGGGCCACCAGGTTTGTGCTAACTTGTTACAGCAGCCCTAGAAACTGGGCAACCCATAAAAATTGGTTGTGCCCCTTAGCCCTTCCACCCTGCCTGGAAGAGCTACTTCACTGCACGTTCCCCGCTGGTAGACCCGGGCCTCCCACGGCTCAGTGCCTGGTGCTACGAAGCAGGGGTTGCCCCAAGTGCCTCTCAAGTCCCTTCCCAACGGAGGGGGTGAGCCTGGGATGGACCCCAAACTTTCTGTCCATCAGGTACCAGAGGACTGATTTGCTGAGGTCCAGACGCTATAGCCTGTCCTGAGGAACGCTCCTAGTAAGTCAGGTGCTCACCCGAGCTTCCTCCACCCGCTCAAGCGGAGGACGTGCTTCTAACTTTAGAGCTTTCAATTAAGGGGAAGTCATGAAATGATATCACAAGTTTGGATGTGGAGGATGCCCCACTTACTGGACTGCAGGCTGAAGTTGAGCTTGGCCCGTGGCGTGACCGGAGGGGGTGTTTGCTGGGAGGACGGCGACACTGAGAAGCGCCTCTCACTTCCAATGACGTTGATCACCTGGCTTTTCGGTCTCTGGGGCCGCAGGGGACTGATCTATGAGGAGGGGCATAAAGAGCACAGTTAGGGCTGTTATAGGCTAAGTTGTGTCTCCCCCAAAATTCGCATGTTTTAGTCCAGACCCCCAGAACCTCCCAATGTGACCTTGTCTGGAAATAGGGTCTTTGCCAGTGACCAAACTTAGGCAAGGTCGTTAGGGTGGGCCCTCATCCAACGCGATTCGTGTTCTTACAAATGAGGGAAATTTGGACTCACACTCACGGGAGAACATCGCATGAAGATGAAGGCAGAGGCCAGGGTGATGCTTCTATAAGCCAGGAGATGCCAAAGATGTCAGCAGCCACCAGAGGCCAGGAGAGAGGCCTGGGACAGATTCTCCCTCATGGCCTGGGGAGAAATCAACCCTGCGGACACCTCGACCTTGGACTCCTGGCCTCCGGAATGCGAGCCAACGCTGCCCAGCGTGCGGTACTTTGTTACGCAGCCCTGCCACAAGGACACAGGGGCTCACAGTACTCTGTCTACGCAGCCTGGGGTGGACAGCGCATCACAGGGTTCCTGGTATCAGTGCAAAGTGGCAGAGTGCTGCTGCAAGCTGTTCAGACGCCCAGCGAGAACACACAGGGCCACCTCTGCAGGGTCAAGGACGGAATGAATGGTCTGCTCGGCTCCCACAACTGCCCCGGCGCACCGGTGACATTGTGGTCTGCCTTGGCGGTACCTGAGAGTCTAGGAATGTGCCAGGGCTTTCTTCATTCCTTTCCTTTGTGGCTTTTCACACCTGTGTCCTTACTGGGTGGGAATTCCTTTTCGCTCCTTTTCACCACATTTTTCCTTCTGTCTCTGGCTTTTGGAGGCACTCGACTTCTCCCCACCTAAGCGCTTTCCCCGTTTGTTACATCAGTAATTTTTACTTACATGTGTCTTACAACTTGGTCTCAGATCATTAGGCCTTGGGGACTACAAGCAATTACAAAATACTCTGAGGCAGGAGTCATTAGAAAGGTATTAACCCAGCCGAAAAGGTAGAGTTGAGATTGTCCCCCCAGGAAGGGCAGGCAGGTGGGTGGGCGACCCGTGGGCCCAGCGGGTGGGCCGTGGTGGTGTGGGCGAGCGGCAGAGCAGGTGGGTGCTTCGTCTGCCCTAGAAGAGGTCGGCCAAGCCAGGGCCGGGCTTGGAGGAGGAAGAGGGACCCTGGCCTGGGAGCAAGGTCAGGCCTGCCAGTGGATGAGTGCCACAGGCCACCGCCGACAGGCCGGCTTCTAGAACTGCCCTGCACTGCTCAGGGTAGCCCAGCGCCCAGGCGCTACCTAGTATCTGCAGAAATGGCCTCGTTCCAGGCAGCTGAACTGCCGTGGGAGGTTTGCAAGTGCCAGGTTGAAGGCTGGCCTCTGGGGGCAAATGCAAAAAACGTGCATAGGGGCCAGCAGCAGAGATTCAGGGACAGTTCAGGTGCCTCCCTCCTCCTTCCCCGCTGTCCCTGGATGGGCACATTCTGATCCAGAGAGTGAGTCAGAATGTCCCAGGAGGCCACCCTGGTGAAATGCAAATTGCAGCCTGAAGACTCTGGCTCCCAGAGGCTCAGTGAAATTGTTGATGATGCAAATCACGTAGGAAGCCGAACCCAGCCCTAAGGGGTGAGGAGAAGAAGGCTTTGCAGAAGCTCTGGCCTGAGGGGAGGCCAGTGTGAGGAGTGCAATGGGTGGGACGCCAAGGGGCCCAAGGGACCGCCCTGTTCTGCTGTGCGTGACTGCTCATGGGCACAAGGAGGCCTGAATAGGAAACTTCAGGTGCCTGACTGTCCTCACAGACCTTGCTGGAATCTGGCCCCTGGAGGAGGCGGCCCCTTTGTGGACAGATAGGTGGCTGGGTTGGACCAAGAATAGTGAGTCTCCCCCAGCGGGAGGTCAGGATTCCTGGCCTCTTGGTGTTGCAGCCATGGTCATTCTGAGACTGGGTCAGATGCTGACAGTGAGGTCAAGGTTCTGTGCTCTAACCCTGGTGAGTTCCTGTGAGCTTACGGAGGGTGCCAGGGTTAGCTGTGGGGATGCCATGTGGCACTGCCCCAGGCCCTGTCCTTTGCAGGTGTCCTAGCAGGGAAGCTGGGCCACCACGGGCAGGGACAGAAATTGCACTGTGCTGGCTCGGTGCCTGGCCTGCTATGTCCTTGGGCTTCTTTGCACACAACTCAATCGTGATCAACTCTGCCACTTGGCTCGATTTCTCTGAGGCCCTCCGTTTTAACATCTTAACATGGAGCTTGAATACAAATGTATGAAAGACTTGCACAGTGTCCAGCATTTAGTAAATATTCAAAAATTCTTTTAATTCTCCCACCCAGTTATAATGTTTTGGGACTTGAGAAATCTATCTGGGGCTGGAGAGAAGATCTCAGCCCACCCGGAGGAGTTGCTGGCATCACAAGTTTCAGGGTGGTGAGCAGAGAATGCTGGGCAGCTCATCAGAAGCCCCTTAATCCCATTACCGGAGGCAGAGTGCCTGGCGCTTCACACCCGTCTCTGGCCAGTGCCTCCCCTGGGCCCTGACACCCTCCGCCCATCTCGTGCCACACTGAGCCCCTCAGCTTAGCTGCAAGCCACAACACCTGTCCATAGGCCTCAGAGCAGGGCTCGCCTGCCTGAAGGCTGTGTCATGGCTGTGTCATCTGCCTTCTACCTCTAGACAGCCAAGCAACACACCACCGCTGTCTGAGTGGCGTGCGGTCCGGATGAAATGTGCCCTCTGGTGCTTAAGCTATAAACAAGCAGTGAAGTACATCTTATTAAAAGGTGGTCCCATCTGAGCTCTTTGATTAGGCAATGCTTTCATCACAACCCAGACAGCATCGGCCAGGCCACGGGCTACTGCAAATGCCCACCCATTTCTAGGGGATGGCTGCTCCAAGCCTGACTTCACCTTTGAAGCTGAAAACCTAAGGGAACTGCTTTTTTATTTTTGTTTCCAGTCTACAGAGAGCACTTTCTGAATCCACTGCACCCCAGAGGCAGGCTGGGCCTCATTTCTGTACTCAGACTCCAAATGCCACTGAGCCCTTCTGGGAGGATCCGCCCCCGGGCCCTGCCCTGGAACAAGAGTGCGCTCCACGGCCTTTACCCCTCACACGCCCAGGACTGTGGGATGAACGGACTCACTGGGATTTTTAATGTCAACTCACAGCATGTGTCATGTTAAGTCCCCGTAAGTCCTTCTAAAAGATGGCCGGGAGATTGAAATGCAGAGCAGATGAGGAAGGGACAACATGAAACTGAGCCCAGCTGGTGGAGCCCAGTAGGAAGGGACATTCGGGTCCTATCTGAGCAGATCATAATGCTTAGGCAGCAACTGTGGCTTAGAGATTTCCAGCCAGGAAGGGGCGAGGGAAAGGCATTAGCTAACAAAGAGTACTGTTTTCTAACAACAAAAGCATTCTCACATCGCCAACAAGTACAACAGAGCTGCAGAGAGCCTAGAAACCTGTGGGCCCTGCTGGCAACCTCCCAGACCTGAGCCCCTTTGGGATGGAGGACGGACGCTAAGACCAGCTTCCTCCCAGACTTACTGTGTTTCTCATGGCCCTACTGGGTCAGATTACTCGAAGCTAAGGGTGAGGAGGGTCCCAGGTTTTAAGGTTACTACTTTGCAGCAAATTCAATAAAATCCAGTGGACAGCCCTGTTGGCTACAGGAGGAGCACAGGCAGGTCCCAGGAGCTCCTGAAGTGAGAGGGGACAGCCCATTGGATTACCGTCTCGGAAAGGATCACGGCCTCAGACTGCTGCAGGGAAATGTCGGTGGGTTTAAATTCCTTATCAAATATCTCTTGATGTTTGCTGTTCCTTTTCTCTTTCTTCTTGTCCTTCTTCTCCTTATCCAGGTCATCCTTGTCTAGCTTGTCCTGAGACCTGGAGTGCATTTTCTTTGGCAGGAGAGGCTCCAGGGCAAACCTAAAGGAAGCGTTTCTTTAAATCAGTGTTGTCTTGATGGGGAGCAATTGCTTTCCACCCTGCAGATACCTGTAAAGTCACTCGCAACTCCTCTAGGTGCTGACTGGGACTCGCAGACTTTTATAAGGACAGAAATGATTTAAAAGGGAGGCCGAAGCTGACTTCAGATACATAGTAACCAACTGTCAGGGTCGTGTTTCCATCCCAATAAAAACAAACTGGAAAAAGATAGAACACTTATAGGACAAGAGGGCAAATGTGAAGTCTGACGGGATATTGGAGGATGACATTAAGGAATTATTGTTGATTTACGACAGTAGGATGGTATTTTGGGTATATTTCAAAAGGCAAACCCTTGCCTTTTAGAGATTTATACTGAAATATTCACGGACGCAATGGGGAAAAATAGGCAGGTGCCAGTGCAAAGAAATTTCTGGTACCTTAATTCTGACCACATTTCTGTGATTACAGATTTATGGGTTGCTTCTGTGTGAAAGCCCTTTGGATGGCCCAGCCA
>RJWJ010020729.1:0-28717 GCA_004363605.1 Indri indri | reverse complement strand
GCTGATGTTATCTCGGAGCACGTACATCTGTATTGCCTGAAGAGGAGAAAGAAACTTCGAACACATACACAATAAAGGCTTACCCAAATGTGACCAACCCTAATTTTTTTTCAATTCTTTCGTGTCAGTGATGTTACTGTGTGCTAATATTAAAATAATCGATGCTATGCTTTTGAACACTGATTGGAAAATGTTCAAATCTTTCTTAAAAGCTTGGTATCCTGATAATTTTGGAAATTATGTGTGGAAATAATACATATGAGATCACTCACTTTTATTGAACAACTTTTAATGGTTTTTACAGATGGGAGAATTAAGACTTATAAAAATAATCGATGTGCCATCTCACACAGTGATGGAATTACACAGCCAGAAGTCAGTCTCGAGTCAGTGTTGCACTGCCTGGGAGACCATCAGGGCTGTAAGGTACAAAGCACCTGGGTTTATAACTGGATAGACCTAGGTTCAAAAACTCGCTCAACTATTGGATAGATAGCCTTTGTTTTTCCTCACCTGGAAAATGCTTATAACATCTGCTTCACACATCCTTGGGAGAAGCATATAAGATAGTATCCAGCCCATGTCAGACACTCAAGAAGCGTTGCTTTTTCCTCCTGTCAGCGCACGCACACACACACACACATGTTCCATGGCCCTCCCCTCTGACTGTCAGGAAGACAGGATGGGAAGAGGGGTTCTGCTTCCCTTTTCTGAGTGGCCCATGACATTTATGCTCTTTCTTCTACCTTTTACTCTGCAAGCAAAGTCACAATCCTAGAAGTCCCGCTGGCTTGAAAGCCTGTAATGGACCCTGACAAGGATTGAACTATTTCTCCCCCAAAATGCATAAGTTGAAGCCCTAATCCTCAATGTGACTATATCTGGGACCTTAAGGAGGTAATTAAGGTTAAGTGCAGTCACATGGGTGGGGCTGTGATCCACTGTGACTGGCGTCCTCAGAAGAGGAAGAGATGCCAGGGACGCACATGCGCAGCGAGAGGACCACTGAGAGCACAGGGAGGAGGTGCCCTCTGCGAGCCATGGAGCGAGGCCGGGGGAGAAACCAGCCCTGCTGATACCTTGACGGTGGACTTGCGGCCTCCAGAACTGTGAGAAGAGAGATGTCTGCTGTTCACGCCGCCCAGGCCGTGGTCTTCTGCTGCAGCAGCCCTAGCTGAGACAGGCCCCGTTGCACTACAGCATTGGACCGGAAGTCATTCTTGATGGTGCCACAAACGCCCTTTCTAGTTCCGGTTTGCAAAACCCCTCTCTGCCGCCAGAGACTGGCCGTGCTTGGAATCGTAGGAGCTTCTGTCTCTGAATGTGCTGCGACATCCACAGCCTCCACCAGGCACAGTTTTCCCTGTGTCTGAACTGGTCCTGCTTCTCCCCCACCTCTCACACTCCTCGCTTAGCCTAGAGGCCTGCACAGCTTCCCCTGCCTCCTGCAGGCAGAATGACGCTCTCTCTGCGGAGCCCCCGCAGCTGTGTCTGTGATACTTCCCCTCCTAAACTTCTCCCACTCAGCTGGAATCCCATGTCCCCTCAAAGTCAGCAGGAGCTCCCCGAGGTGAGGCTAATAATGTTCCACTTGTCTTTGTTTTCTACAGTCTCCCAAAACACCTGCCACACAGGAAATGCTCACTCAGCGTGTGTTGAATTAATGTGCGCAGTTCTCCATTAGTATTAAGATTTTTCAAGTAGATTAAACTTAGCACCCAGGAAAATATCTGATGTTTCATTGCAAATAGGACCAATAGTGGTATTTCTTGTCTCTTATTAAAAGTGAAATTGTACCTTTCTTAGGGAATATGATACTCTGGTTATCAAAGCTACAAAAGAACTTATAATCCATATATACAACAAACTGTAAAAGTTATCAGATCATTAATTTGCCCTAAATTGCAGAAAATGCAAAGATATTTAGTAATTCAGAAAGAATTTTGTTAACTTTATTTATTTATTTATTTGAGATGGGGTCTCTATTCTGGCCAGGCTGCTCTCGAACTCCTGGGCTCAAAAGATCCTCCCACCTCAGCCTCCCTAGTAGCTGGGGCTGCAGGTGCGCACCACTGTGCCTGGCTCAGAAACTATTTTTGAAATTTCAGTGCTTTTGACTTTTCATGATCTTTTACTTCATGAGAACAAATAATCAACAGAAAAATAGAGAATTCACAACAGAGCACTGTTGAATACCTACGTCTTTATCGATGTCCTACATACACTTAAGACAATGCTGTACACAATCAATTTCCCACAATAACTCAAGTCACAGAAAGTCCAGATTCATTTCGCAGGTGGACAGTGGGTAAAGCCAACACTGCAATCCCCCTGCAGACTTTCAGCTGAGTGAATTTATGTTCTAAATGGACATATGTATTTTTGATGTCATAAGATTAGAAGCATATCAACGCACTATTTAATTTTTAGCAAAAAATATTTTTAAAAAACTAATGAAATTTGTTTTAATACCATAAAACTTGGCAGGTTATTCTTCTTTTAATCCCTGAAACTAATGACAATGGCTTTCCAGAAATGCAACTTTTAACAAACCTCCCTTCAAAGTATTATTTGATTATTATTATTATTGATAAATCAATCTTAATGGAATCCTTAACCTTAAAAACACTCTTCATTTTAAACATTGACTTTTTGTCTTTGAATTATCAGAAGTAAAACTTGTAACTTGCAGGAACCGATAATTGGCCATCAGCAGATGAAGTGCATAGTTGGTATACTAAGGTTCTGTTAAAATTGTTTTATGAAATTATAGGAATGATGACACTTCAATGGGTTATAAGTGCCTTTGTTCATAAAGGATAGACTTTCATTTATATATAATGCAATTAATAAATTGTTCTTCCTATAAAACTAGATGGTATGAAGATATGTTTTTAATTAAATGATAAACCATCAAGGATATTGAGGAACACTGGAATAGAATGCGTTTATAAACAGAGTATTATTTTCTAGAATAATACCTTCCTTAGCTTCTTTGAGAAGAGCTATTCGTTGCAGTGGGGAAGGTCTGCTCACTGTCCCGTGGACTAGGACTCGATAAGGGCTCCAGCTCGCGACACCATCTCCACCCCGCTGCCCCTTTCTCTCTCAGCGCACAGCGAGATTCACACGCGGCAGGATAGAGCACTTGCTCTTGCTTGTATCACAAAGATCTTGTTAGATTGTGCAGCTGGGCCATCATTAGCTCAGCTTTCTCCAGCTGGTACTTGGACACAACAAGAGGCACGACAAGGTCAGATGGGGGAGGCAGCAAAGCGCTTTGTGTTTCATTTGGACCAACGGATAGTCATCTCCTAAGTGGTGCTCCTTTTCAATTATGCATTTTGCACATGGACCTTGCATCAAGGTAAAAAAAAAAAAAAAAAAAGAAGAAGGTTTCAGTATGGAAAGAAGCTTCTGATAAAGCTTATTTACGGCTCGTCCGACTGAGTACTTGCCATCCTTTAAACGTGAACACCAAGTTTTGCCTTGAAGATCAAAGTGTCAGGCTTATGTTAACAAGGGCTTGGTGTTTGGGTGGATTTCGCTGTTCCTCACATTTTTCTTATTGTTCTAACTTCATATTTAAGTTTTCATTTGAAGTTTTCAGGTCAGGTATGATATGATTTTTATAGGGTGGCAAATATTGTGTACCAATGACATTAATTATCTGTATTATCCCAGTTAGGTAAAGGACCATTTGTTTTTAATTCTATAGTATTGCAGAAAAACAATAAATGCACAATATCTTCCAACACATTTTGTGCTCTCAATTTCTCTGCCGGAAGTTGGACTCCTTCGATGATCAGATAAGAATCCTGACAAGCACTTTTTCTCTGTTTTCTTTAAATACAATATATTCTGCCATTAAAAGCATTATTTCCATAATTATACATTTTGCAAGTGGATTTTCTTTATTTTCTTCACCCCACATAGAAACACGAATAAGGAATAACATTTATTGGATGTTGGGCAGGGGGAGGGGGAGGAGGGGACGGGCATGTGCACAAACAATGAGTGCGATGCAGGGGATGGACACACTTGAAGCTCAGACTTGGGAGGGGGGGAAGGGCATCATACGTAACCTAATCATGTGTACCCCCATAATATGCTGAAATAAAAAAAAAAAACAGGAATAAGAGCGTAGGTATTTCGTTCCCTCTTGGCACAGATGAAGACGTGGAGGCACATAGAAGGGACTTGCCTTCCCTGAGACCACACGGCCAGTTAATTGAGATGTGACAATAACCTGAGTTTTTTCTTTTTAACCTTTAGAGCAAAGCTATTTCCTCCCAAAACTGTGGCCTCGACCTATCTCAGTCCCATGGATATTGTCTCTTAACTCCAGGTCTGGACCAGTGTTCTCAACGCTGTATCTGTGTTGGAATTACCTGGAGAGCTTTAAAACAATTTCCTTGGCCTCACCCTCTCTAATTCTAAGTTAATTGGCTTAGTTTAAGGTCTGGGCATTGGTGTTTGTAAAACAGGGACTCTCATCTGCAGCCAGGGATGAGAACTTGACATCTAGGATGAAATTAATCCCCACGTCGTGGATACGTTATGTAATGTGCATGTATGTTTCAGACGGAGCATAGGACGTCATGTCCGGGGTTCATCCAGAGAGGGCCGCTGCTTTGTCTTGCTTCTGTCGTTAGCCCAGAAGGTCTCGGGGAGGATCACACGGCGGTGGGAGGAGTTTGTGCTGTGGGTCTCCCGGGTGGCTCTCTCACCACTGCAGGTGCAAGAACATCGATTTCGTCCCGTGGTCAAGCTGCCCTCATTTATTCCGAGCACTTTCGGGAGCTTCATCTTTGCAGTGGCTGGAATACTGCACACCATCAGCTACCCACACCATCAACTTCGCCAGCTCAGTATGGTTTTGGTAAAATTCTCAATCTCTCATTCTGAGAGTCTCAGCTTGAGTGGAATTGTGTCTTGAAGTGTAGGTGAGAAAATGTGTGGGGTAGAGTTTGAACAGTTGCTACAGTCAATGCAGTGCTTTCCGAGAGTCAGTAAATGTAAACGTCTCATGGCTTTGTCTACTGAAGTACATTTCACTGAGAAGTGGTTTCGCTCCCTTGACAATTGCCTGTGTTTATGGTCAGTGAGTCGGTACCATCTGAGAGTCAGCAGAGTGTAGCTGGTGAGGGTAGAAAGTTTGGAGTTGGAACAAAGTGCAGATTTCTATTCTACTTTTCCTCTTTTTGGAATTGCTGGTGATTCTTCACCTAAGTCTCAGCCTCCTCCCAGGAGAGCAGGGATGATGACAGCTACCTCAAAGGTACCAAATTAAGGCTTTAGGATGTGTCTAACACATAGTAGATTCTTAATCAACAGTAGCAATCACTAGACGATATATCTCAGGAATCAGCAAACTACAGCCTATGGGCCAAATCTGGCCCCATGGACTTTTTGTCTATAAAGTTTTCCTGGAACACAGCCACAGTTGGTCATTATTGTCCCAGCAGGTATCGTCCGTGGCCTGCTTTCATACCTGAACAGCATTGCTGAGTGGTGTGACAAAGACCCTATGACCCACAAAATCTAAAATACTTATTAGGTATCCTTGCACAGAATGAGTTTGCTGAACCAGTGACATTCTAAATCGCTGCACCGCACTAGCAAATACTATTTACCAAGGAAGTTGGTTTGAAAAATATGTAATTGGAATCATTAATGTGGTCGTGTTCTGATTTAAGTACATAACATCAATTTTTATCATTTTATACTTACAGATTAGAAACAAACCTCACTCATATTTAGAAAAATTTTAGCAAAAAAGCAAATTGTCCCATCCATAGAGACTTTGGCCAAATTGGAAACATTTTCATTCTAATGTTGATTATTTGAGAAGAGCATCTTTCAGTTGCAAATGAGCTTCATTTCAGCCTGTGTGAGCTAGAGGGGACTGATATTGGTGTGTGCTGAAAATTTGTGTCCTCACACATGCATTTCTGTGAGTTTGAGAAAGATGGAGAGAGGAATGGGGAAGAAGAGAGGACAGAAAACCAGAAATGAAAATATAATGAGTGGGTAGTTTGAATGTCTTTGGAGCAGGTGGTCACCATAGCAAATTCAGATGCCGGATGACACTTTAACTAATTGCATGAATAGGTGGAGGAACAGTTCTTTCTCCCTTGCAGACTATCTAGAGATATTTTTTAGGAGTTTATTTTCATCTCTGGGAAAAGTAGGAATTTGTACTTCAGCCGTGTTCAGATAATTTATAGCATCCTGTGATTGGATATTGTCCTTATAACTACTCCATTGGCAGCTTCAAGCTTTTATATTTTCATTTAACAATATAAGTGTCAGTAACTGTGCCAATAAATACTGACAAACCCCTGAAAAGGTCAGATTGATTCTATAACTCACACCTGTCTGATTCTAATGGCTTTTCAGGATTTTCTGTGAACACTATAAAACAGTCTCCCATAAGGAATCTTCCATTTTTCTGACATGTGTATGCCTCCTAATAAAACTCAGTGCTACTAAAGAAATGTAATGGGATCTTGTTAACAAAGGCCCAGTCTCGATAAATATATCTGGCCGACATGTATGTAAGAGGCTATTTGCTTTCAAAACATTATATAATCATAGAAACTATACATATTTTAACTTCCCTTAGAGCTATATTAAGGTTTATTTTGTAACATATAATGTAAAAAATAAACCTTAATATAGACCTTTGTCAATGTGTGCTCATTATATACTCTTTCCCGAACAACTATCGAGGCAATTGTCTGTTTTCCCAATAACCCTGGTCAAACCATCACCATCACTCCGGCCACTCTAACTTGAACCACAATTTTCTTTTCCCCTCATTAATGGTTTTCTGCCCTATCCTGAAACCCTTATGCTCGCACCTGGTGTAGGCGATGCCTGCCTTTGGGTTCTCTGCGCCCTACGACCAGACGAAGACTCCCACCCCGCAGCTCTCATGGCTTCAGCAGTTTCCCGTCTCCCAGGTACTGGAGTTGGAATTCCGCTACCTGGCATTGTGCCCTCCCACACACACTTGTTCTGTTTTCTTCTTCCCCAGGCTTCTTGTCTATGGTTTATCTTTATGATGATTATACTAGACCTGGACCCAACCTGGGCCACCACGATGAACATCAAGATACCCCCACTTCAGGACTTCTTCTCACAACGTATCCTCTCCCTTCGGTTCTCACTCAGAGCTTTTCAGTCACAAACCTCTTTTGGATGGTTGCCCCCTCCCACGTGGGAAGAATTTCCCTTTTCCCTAAGGCACTGTGGAATGTATTACACACCACTGCCCTCGCCTCCTTTCCCGCCTCTGCCTTTCGTCAGAAGGACAACAACGGCTGCTGTTTTTCCCCTCTGTGTCCTCGGTGTCTGATGGCTCCTGGCGTATATCGAATGCCTGGCGTGTTGCTGACCGCACGCAAGAATCCTGGGAACTGCACGAGGGATAGAGACCTTCCGTGGCCCTGCCCAGTCCCTGTGGATGGGGTCCGCGACACAGCAACGAGGTTCCAGAGTAAACTCTGCTACCCACATCTCATTCTTTTTTTTATTATTATTATTTTTATTTCAGCATATTATGGGGGTACAGATTTTTAGGTCACATACATTGCCTTTCCCCCCTGCCCTCCCAAGTCAGAGCTTCAGGCGTGTCCATCCCCCAGATGATGCGCAGCGCACTCATCATGTATGCATATACCCCTCCCCCCACCCCCCTCCCACCTGCCCGACACCCAGTAAATGTTATCCTTATATGCGCACTTAGGTGTTCATCAGTGAAGCTAATTTGCTGGTGAGTACGTGTGGTGCCTATTTTTCCATTCTTAGGATACTTCGCTTAGTAGAATGGGTTACAGCTCTATCCGGGAGTATACAAGAGGTGCTATATCACCATTGTTTCTTAAAGCTGAATAGTACTCCATGGGATACATATACCACATTTTATTAATCCACTCATGTATCGATGGGCACTTAGGTTGTTTCCACATCTTTGCAATTGTGAATTGTGCTGCTATGAACATTTGAGTGCAGGTGTCTTTTTTATAGAGTTCTTAACTAATATCAGACCACAAATGCAAATTCTAGAATCCATGAAATTCACAAAGAAGCATGATCATATAGTCAAGATCATTTTCTCTTGTTGGTTATAAATATAAATTTAGTAAATAGGCATTTTAAAATCTACGCATCCTATAATTAGTAACAAATTGGTTATCCAAATTCCATCCCCTCGTAGGTGTATGTGTGTGTGTGTGTGTGTGTGTGTGTGTGTGTGTGTGTGTGTGTTTCAGAAGGCATTTAACATTGAATGATAATTTTTATGGTAGCAAGTTTCTCAGCTCTAGCATTTTGATACATACAAATAAGGACTAGGCAGAGACTCTTCTAACTTAGTCTACCAAAAGGCACAGAAATAGAGGTGAATGCTAGTGGGATTGGAATCATGGTTTACCTGCAGATTTTATACAAGTTAAGGCCAATCATGGAAGACATTTTCCCAACTTAGTTAGTAGTTAAATTATAATTTAAAGGAGAATATACACAATTTGCTAGTCAACATTTAAAAACATTTTTTCTTTAGCCATATTGGAATAAATTAATTCTTACTCATCTTTTCACATATGTGTGTGCAATGCTCGAACCATGCGTATCATTGTCATTAATGCCCGTGTGTTGGGACCTGTGAGTGAGGAGACACAGTCACACGTGAAGTTATGCTAGCGTGTCCTCCCTCTTCAGAGCTGGCACTTGCACGTTTTGTTCTCTGGAACTTTTCCACGTCCCTTGAGCCCAAGACCTGTAATAGAATATGCCACTTTCGGCAACAGCAATGTCTTCCTAACAGTTCTACAGGGAATGAGTTTATTACTTTATGCAGGTTTATATAATACCCATATAATCTCTTACATAACAAATACAAATGTTTATTATATGTTAAGTAGAAGACAGCTTAGACTTTCCATGAGAGGCATATAAAAGGATGATAGAGGGCTTGCTAAACAAACTTGCCTATTCTAAAAGTGAATTCTAGGCCACTTGAGTTTATCGTTTCATAAATATTTTCTGACGAATATGATAAAAGCAGCAAGAACATAAAATTGACATTGGGAAATTTCTTTCATGTTGCTGTTTACCTTTATTGGAAAATAAGTGCTTTTGAAACCCTTATACAAAAATTAATGTTATCTTTGCTATGGGAGCTAAAATATTTCTTAAATTCTAACCTTCAGTTGTGTCTGCTTATCATACTATATACACTCTCTTTCTTTGTGTTTTTAAACTCATACGCCTGTATGTATGCAAATAGTTTAATATATATTTTAATTATTTCAAAAATATATATTAAAATGCAACCTCTTTTTTCTTTTCTGTCACAAAATTGTTAAATAGATTTATAACTCTGAGCAATACCTGTTACATGAGATTGTGTAATATTATTTGAGAGCTGCTATTTCCCCAGGGATTTAAGATGACTCGCTCTAATTGTTTCAATTGATCAATGGTATGGATTATCTAAACCATAAAACATAGCTGTACCATGATACACACTACTTGATTGATAAAAGTTTGTGTGAATAAATGCTATCAATGGAGTTTTGAAGACTCTTCCTTAAAAGCATTAGTTCAATATGCTTTAGTGATTAAATAACATATAAAACCTCAGGATTCAGTTAGAACAACAGCAAAAATGTGTATATGCGTGTTTATGTATGTATATAAAATTAACACATATATATACATGTGTTCATATATATATGAATATAAAACTATTGTGCATTGGTACCTGCAAGAGTTCATGTTTATTGACTTTCTTTTGTTGTTCAAGACCCTGTGCATCTTACGTTAGCTCTTTTAGTTCTCACAATAAACCTATAAGGTAGGACATATTTTATTTCTGTCATTAACATGAGAAAAATTAGATAGAAGTTAAATAAATTGCTCAAGATTATGTACCTATTAAGCAGCATTTCCTGTATTTGAATCCAGAAATTTAACTCTAGGGCCTGAACTGTTATGCATGATGTTGGACTATTTTTACTTCTTTAGTATTTACACTGAGCATTCTTAAGGAATTCTTACAGCAAATAGTCAAAGAGACATTTATGGCAATGGTTCTCAGATGTTTTCAAGCTTTTTATTAATTCAGAATAAAATCTGCATGCAGAAATCTGCACATAACACACAGTCAGAGTCACCTGAGAATTTGTGAAACTTCAGTTCAAGGTTAAGGAGCAGAATATTACTCCCAGAGGACCCCGGTGTGCTTCTCAAATCATCAGTCCTGGCTCAAGAGTAGCTATTCTCCTGGCTTCTAACAGCATTGATTAATTTTGCCTATTTTGGCAGGTTATGTAAATGGAACCATAGATTGTGTTTTTGTTTTTGTTTTTGTTTTTTTTGGCTCTTTTCACACAAAGTTATGTTTGTGACATTCATCTGTAGTGTTGTGCACACTTGTAACGTGTTCACTTTCATTGCCATGTGGTATTCGACTTTGTGAGTGTAACACAACTTACTCACACTCATCATGGACACTCACATAATTTCCATTTTGCTATGATTACAAATAGTGCTACTATGAACATTTCAGATGTGTGTTGGGTGAATAACTGTATGTGGTTTTTTTTTCCATTTAAGCCATTCTAGTGGAAGCGTAGTATTCTCTCGTCGTGGACGTTTTATTTGAATTTCTCTGACTGCTAATGAAGTCCAGCACTGTTTTGAGTGTTTCATGGATTGATTATTTTAGTATCTTTCTCTGAGAAGTGTCAGTTCAAGCCTGTTGCCTTTTGTTTTTCCCTCACAGGTTGTCTCTTTCTTATTGATTTGTAAGACGTCTTTATACATCCTGTACACAGATCTTGTTGGATGTATCAATTGTGATGATCTTTTCTCACTCTCCGGCTAATGGTTTGAACAGAATTTCTCAAATTTAATATGTCTAGGCTATTGATGTTTCTTTCTTTTATTGTTGATACCTTTTGTATTTTGATTAAAAACATCTTTGCCTAGTCAGAGGTCAGAAGGATGTTCTCTGGTGATTGGTTCTAGAAAATTTATCATTTTACCTTTCACTTTTAGATCTTCAATCCATCTGTAATGGTAAAGGACCCAGCCAACTTTCTCCAGACAAGTACGCAGTTGGCCCAGCACCATTTATTGACAAGATGATCTTTTCTCACTGCACTGGGTGGGTTTACTTCTCACCTCTGCCCTCCCCACTGGTCAGCTGTCTGTCCTCACATCAAGCACTCACATTCTTAACTTACTCGTCTCTAGAATACATCTTGGTAACTGGTAGTAGAGGGCCCCAACTTGGCTTCTCTTCAAAATTGTTCCTTATATACTTATATGATCAGCCATTTATATTTCCATGGAAATTTGATAATCAGTTTGTCAATTCCTTCAAAAAATCGGAAAACAACATACAAACAAATCTTGTTGAAGTTTCGGTTGAGATTGGCTTGAATCTATGTATTACATTTGTAGAGAGTCGCCATCTTTACAATATCGTGTCTTCTGATGTGCGAATACGGTATATATCTGCATTTGTTAGATCTTCTTTATTTTCACTCAATAATATTTTGTAATTTTCCGCGTTGTTGTTATATGTCATTTCCTAAATTTACACATAGGTATTTGGGGCTTTGCTGATACTGAAAGTAGTTTCTTTTTAAAATTTTAATCTTCATTTTTCTTTGCTAGTATTTAAAAATGCAGTTGGCTTTTCTATATGTTGACTCTGTGTCCAATGTAGTACTTGCTAAATAAAACTGTATTTAATTTTAATGAGACACAAAGAAGGATTAGAAAAATTCATGTTAAAAACAAACAAAAAATACACACACACAAGTCATTAGATTATTTTTAAGAATTATCTTACTTTAAAATCAGCCATATAACACAAAAATATATTGTGTTTCATGAGAATTATTTTTGACAATACCTGTATAACTATCTTCAAGACATTTTGTTTTCCTGCTTATTTAGGGATCTGAGGATTTGGGAAATACATATACAAAGAATTCTTCCTCCTTAGATTTTCTAAGAAAGGTTAAGAGGCATGTATGTCCTAGACTTTAAAAGGAATATCCAAAAATATAGCACTGTTTTTTTGGTGGAAGATAACTGGCTATATACAGTCCTACTCAGAAGCACTTGGTGAGATCAACTTGCCTGTGCGACTTGGGAAAATAAAATTTTATCCATAACTATATAGAAATTAAGGAGCAAAAATTAGAATTTACACACACATCATTCAAAACCTACAAACTAAAACACGTTTGGTTCATGTATATGGCACTTTGGCATATTATTTTCTGCCAAAAACTTTTAATAAAGAACTAGGCTTCAGCATTATTGGGGGAGTTTAAAAAATGTAATCTAATATCAGTACATAGGGCCAAGAGGATTTGAGTTCTCATGCATGCTAAGAAGGTAATTCACACAGAATTGCACTTAAAATTGCATCATTCTCCCGAACTGCTCCTCTTGGCTATTCTTGAATCCAATTTCCTCTGTACTGTGATGGAAGGTATTAGAAGTCACAATGGAAACCTATGGTAGTAAATGAATTTGGTAATATGCTTGTTAGGTTAGGAGGTCTAAGTTTAAAAAAAAATCTTGTATAATCTTATAGGATTTTACACTTTACATCAGTCAGTAACTTGGGTATGGAATCCAAATTACCAGTCTATCTTAACATAATTCTAACCCACTGAACAAATAACATAGCAGGATGCTACCACATGCCAAGCAGTATGCAATTGCCAAGGATAAAAACGTGAAAACAATAGTCTCCACCGTAAGAAGATTAAAATACAAACCCACACACACACAGTCCCCCCAATAAAAATACAAACTAAACCACAAATATCAGAATCTGAAAGCAAAGCTAATTCAGAGTAAAATGTGCGTGAGTCCACATGGAACGTTTTTTCTGTGCAGTGTAGGAGTTAGCCTTTTACTTACTTTTTTTCTATAAACTTTGTGACATCTAGAAATATTGGTTGTCTACACAGAAAAAGATGTTTGTATTTTACTGTTTATGGAACCAATGAATGGAAACGAATATTCTGATACCTGTGTAACAGGTAGGGCGACATCAGTGCAGTGTGACAAAGTAGACCGTACCTGGGGAAGGGGTGCGTCTCCCAGCTCTCACAGTAACTTGCTGTTTGTCACATTTACACACAAAACCAGAGGCAGACCTGGGAAATTGCCTCGGCAACCAGAGTGACTTATTTCCTCCATATGTATTGTTTTTTGCTATTAACAAAATTGATGAATACTTTGTATATAGAGAGATCCTTTAGATGATTTTATTGAATCTAAAATCTTGTCTTGATTTAGATGTGAATGCAGGACAGTTTTTGCATATATTTGATATTGGCATTTATTGATGAACCACATGTAGTATACATGCTACATACATATGCATGTGTGTATGAGTACTGCGTGTACTTCTAGGTAAAGAGAAGCATGCTGTAATAAATACTGATCTGCCCCTGCCTTAGCTAGGGCTTTGATGATAGAGACGAAATATAGTGACGTTTTGAACACCTGTGATTCAAAAAGATGACGATGTGCGTGGGTATCCCAGGATCACTCAGATGCTTTCTCTGTGCTTAGAGAGCTATCCAACGGTTGTATTCTGGAAAAAATAATGAGTTCAGAGTATAAAAAATATCAAGGATAGGTTAAAGATACTCACTTATTAATACTAATATAATATTTTTGGTTGAAATGCTTGAATTATGATTTTGAAAGTCTTCATCATAGACAAAAAGTCACTTTTCTTTACATCCACTGTCTCAAGTCTGACATTACTTCTGATATTGGCGAAGAATTAATGAAGAATGAAGCTCAGACAACTTACTATTGTTTGTATTAGGACACAATTCATAAAATCTGGACAAGGGAATTTGTAATAGTCAATACAGTTACTAAGTTTGCTCAAAATCAGGAAGCGTAACTGCCCAACATGAAGTATAAGGGCTGCACTTTCCATTTAAATACTACCTCAGAGAGCGTCCGTCACCATAGCAACTCAGACTAGTTGAATAAAGGACTGTTTTCTTGGGTCTTTTAAAGATTACTCTCTTGATAAATAGAAACAGATGTTAGAAATTTATAGATGTAAATATTTGAAATAATTCACACATTGATTACATATTTTCCTATATCTGTAATTTCCTTTTCCATTTTTTTTCCATCTCTTCTTTTTATTTCAGAATATTATGGGGGTACAAATGTTTTGGTTACACAAATTGCTTTTGCACCATTTGAGTCAAAGTTATAAGTGTGCCCATCCCCCAGATAGTGTGCATTGTACCCATTAGGTGTCGATTTACCCATCCCTTCCTCCCCACTCACACCTGCTTGATTTTCAGTGAATGTTATTTCCATATCTGCACATAAGTGTTGATTGATTAGTTCCAATTTAGTGGTGAGTACGTGTGGTGTTTGCTTTTCCGTTCTTGTGATACTTCACTTGGAAGAATGGTCTCCATTTCCATCCAGGTTAATACAAGAAGTATTAGTTCACTATTTTTTATAGCTGAGTAGTACTCCATGATATACATATACCACATTTTATTAATCCACTCGTGTACTGATGGGCACTTGGGTTGTTTCCACATCTTTGCAATTGTGAATCGTGCTGCTGTAAACATTTGAGTGCAGATGTCTTTTTTATAGAATGTCATTTTTTTCTTAGGGTAAATACCCAGCAGTGAGATTGCTAGATCAAATGGTCTTATTAATACTAGTTCTACTTTTAGTTCTTTGAGGTCTCTCCATACTATTTTCCGTAGAGGTTGTACTAGTTTGCAGTCCCACCAACATTGTATAAGTGTTCCTATCTTTCCACATCCACAGCAACATTTGATGTTTTGGGACTTTTTGATAAAAGCCATTCTCACTGGAGTAAGTGATATCTCATTGCGATATTGATTTGCATTTCCCTGATGATTAGAGATGTTGAGCATTTTTTAATGTAGCTTGGCCATTAGTCCATCTTCTTTTAAAAAGTTTTTGTTCGTGTCTTTTGCCCACTTTTTAATGTTGTGGGTTTTTTCTTGCTAGTTTTTTTGATTTCTTTATAGATTCTAGTTATCAGCCCTTTATCGAATATATAGCATGCAAATATTTTCTCCCATTCTATACCTTGTCTGTTCACTCAAATGATTATTTCCTTGGCTGTGCAGAAGCTTTTTAATTTGATAAGGTTCCATTTATTTATTTTTGTTGTTTCTATGATTGCTTTTAGGATCTTCCTCATAAATTCTTTGCCTAGGTCTATGTCTATAAGAGTTTTTCCAACATTTTCTTCTAGAATTCTTATAATTTCATGCCTTAGGTTTAAGTCTGTTATCCATCATGAGTTGATTTTTTCTTTTTTGAGTGGTGAGAGGTGCAGATCCTGTTTCAATCTTCTACAAGTGCATATCCAATTTTCCCAGCACCATTTACTGAATGGGGTTTCTTTTCCCCAGTATATGTGTTTGTCTGCTTTGTCAAAGATCAGATGGCTATATGAGTATGGTTTTATATGTGGATTCTCTGCTGCGATCTGTTGGTCTAGGTCTCTGTTCTTGTGCCAGTACCATGCTGCTTTGGTTACTATAGCCTTGTAGTATTTTTTGAAGTCTGGTAAGTTATGCCTCCCAAATTGTTCTTTTTGCTTATGGTTACTTTGGCTATACAGGGTCTTCTCCGGTTCCATATGAAGTGTAGAATTATTTTTTCTAGATCTGTGAAAAATGGTGTTGATATTTTAATAGGGATTGCATTGAATCTGTAAATCACTTTGGGTAATATAGACATTTTAACAATGTTGATTCTGCCAGTCCATGAGCATATGTTTTCCATTTGTTTATGTCTTCTGCTATTTCCTTCCTCAGTGTTTCATAATTCTCCCTGTAGTGGTCTTTCACCTCCTTGGTTAAACATATTCCTAGGTATTTTATTTTCTTTGTTGCTATTGTGATGGGTATTGAGTCTTCAATTTGGTTCTCAGCTTGACTGTTGTTGGTGTATATAAATGCTACTGATTTGTGTACATTGATTTTGTAACCTGAGACTCTGCTGAATTTATTTATCAATTCCAGTCGTCTCTTGGCAGAATTTTTGGGGTTTTCTAGATATAAGATCATATCATCAGCAAAGAGGGTTTGACCTCTTCTTTCCCCATTTGTATACCCTTGATCCCTAGACTTCTATCTCTTTTCTGATTGCTCTGGCTAGGACTTCCAGCACTATGTTGACTAAAAGCGGTAACAACGTGCAACCTTGTCTCGTTCTAGTTCTAAGCATCAGGTCTTGTCTTAACAAATTCCCTCAGCGTTTGCTCAAAATCCTAAATGTAGCATAAATATTTCCTTTTCTCCTTCTCCATGGCTGTGGTCTTAATCCAAACCATGTGAACTGCTGTGATAGCCTCCTACCTGCCTAGCAGTCCATGCCCCAGCATTTCCCATTTCCCTTATAATAATGTCCAAACCCCTGTCTGTGCTCCTGAAGCTCCTGTAGCATCTGGTTCCCACCCACTCTTCTGGGCTCACCCTTCTCTCTTCCATCAGTCATGCTCTGCATGTGTTCTTCTCTGTGTGCTGCTCTGTGGCCAGATATCCACCTCGCCCAGCACCTGGATGGCAAAAGCTCTCAGCTGAAATGTCACCCCCCTGGGAGGTCTTCCCCAAGCCCTGTTTAAATCGCTGGTTGGCACCACTGCTGTGTATCTCATCACCCTCTTCTATTTCTCAATGGCTTTATCTATTCTATGAAGTTGTCCCTTTCTTTGATTTGTTTCCTTGTTTAATGTCTGCATCTCCCTCCCTAATGTAGCCTTCACAATAACAGACACGTCGTGTTCTCGCCTCCCTTGCCAAGAGCAGTGGGTGTCAATTACATTTGTTGTATGAAGGAATTGCAGAGTTGTCATTATCCACAGGGAGAAACACAACAGTTTCTTTGGGAAACCCAATTTTTTCTGAGCTCAGCTAAAAAATGAATTGCACATGTGGGAATTAACCTACTGAATGATGTTTCTAACAAGGCCATTGCACGGCAGACGTAGCAACAACTTCATAAGGTGCGGCTTGTGTGTTCTCAGAGGAGGCTGAGAGTGTGTGCTCCAATGCAACTTTATAAAAGAAATCTATAAAAGTCCAAGCAACAAAGTCTGAGCTTTCTGATTACTCAGTTTTTCCAGGGATAAAACCTGTGATGGCTACGAGAAGGAGTGGAAGGTATGTCTTCCAAGAGTTCTCCACAAATAAGATTTCTCTGAACCCCACTTTGGAGAAGAGTTAGGCAGCCTATAGTTCCAACAGGCTGGCTCCCTGGGCCAGGGGCTTAGGGACCTCGAGGCTTCTAGCAATAAAATGAACATGTCCCCATCCTTTTCAAAACTGCAGGAAGGTGAGGACGATCTTCTCCATGGCTATGGGACACTAGACAATTATACTTCACAGCATGGAGGGGGGCAGATTGCACCCCTTGGGGGCAGAGGTGGACACCCTTGAGAGAGGGCAGTGAGACCCAGCAGGAGGACAACATAGGGAGCTCGTGAAATGCAGAAGATGCGTGGAAAGCTCTGCAGGTGCCCATCCAAGGGAGACCCGCATCAGCCGCAGTGTTTGCAGACACACTGACACAGCCCTCAAACTGTCCTGTTCCCTTTCCAGAATCCAAAGTCAGATTTATTTGTCTTCCAAGATTGGTGACCTCTCGAAACTCAAGCCAGGCTGATTTAAATGAATTTCATCTCTGTCTTCCTAACGTTAGGAAACTACAAAAGTAGATCCCAGCCCCAGTGGACTGCGGTCCCTCGACGGCCACTAGACAACGGCCATCCACGCTTTTCTTCCTCCTCCACAAAGCAGAGGCTTACTTTGATTCAAATGTGCCATTTCTGTCTGCATCGCCAATGCCAAGAATAAGGCCTTATGTGTAGGAAGAGGATCTGAATGAATGAAGGGTGGCAGGGATAAAGTCACACATAAATGAAGAGCAAGTGCATAGAGGGAGGAAATTGAACCATGAGCGCTTTTCCACAGGAGCCTATCAAGAAACTCTGAAATAGAAAACCTCAATTCTTAAAAGCCAGCCACTAAGTGACCCGGCAGAGTATTACCTAGTTAAGGCACCAAGGAACACATTTTACTTGTCTTTCCCCATAGCCTTTTCATTTGCAAAATGGGTCTGAGATAATGCTTGTTAACCAGGCAATTCGGGAAGGTGGTGATGGATGGCGCCGGTGCCACTGAAGCAGGAACATCTTGGCAACGCAGCATCTGGCTCTCCGCCAGGGGGATGCGGGGAGGACGGAAAATGAGCACAACACAGTCACAGAGGGACCTGAGACACGACACACTTGGTTCACAGCTGAACTCTTCTACCAAGAAAAAAAAAAGGATAAAATATGTAATCTCAAATTTGCATTAACCATTCTAATTTAGCTGAGTATCCAACATGGGTTGAAATAGTATGAAATAAGGAAAGGAAGAAATAAAAAAGGAAAGAAATTTAAGAAGACAAAAAGGAAGTTGACCTTCAGCAAGTTTTGTACTAAAATAACAAGATAATATATCCCGAGATAATGCATTAACCACCCCGGTAACTGCATGGCCGTCACGTAGAAAACAGCCTAGGTATTTCAGGCACAAGTAGAAGATCTTCTGCTTTTCAGAAGACTAAATATGTGATAATGCATTTCATGTTTATTTCAAAACGAATGCCCATTATTTTCCTTGAGAAGGAACTTCATGGATCACAAGTTAAATGGTAAATAGTCATTATAAGCTTCACACTTCTCATCAACAACTGTTGTATTCAATCTCTGTGCCATCTACCATTGGACCTAAATTCTCAGATGTTAAAAGTGTAGATTTCAAAAGCACTGATGTAAGAGACAAGATTACCTGCACAAAATGATTAACCTTTGCATGAAAAAGATAAAAAATTCAGACAAATGAGAAAATGAGGAAAAAAATTCTATCATATCTAACTTGAATTTGAAGACTGATATTCCCAATATATAAAGTATTTCTGTGAATCAATAACAATAAGCTAATGGACTAAGAAAAATTAAAATCAGGCATTTTCTGCAAGGGAAATATAAATGCTTATTAAGCATATCAAAATACATTTAAACTCATTAGTAATTTAGAAAAACATAAGTTAAAACAATAGTGAGATAAGTTTTATAAACCCATTATTTTAGAAAAAGGCATGGTATTTGATAACTGGAAGGTGTGTTTTGCCAACATAGGCAGGAGTATAAGCCAGAGTGGCTGTTTTGGAGAGTAATTTGGTGTTATTAAGTGCTAAAATATCTATTCCCTAGTATTAGTTTAGTTAATTGGTACTCATTGTGGAAGAATATTTGCATGTTTGCATTGGAAGGGAAATAGAAGTATACTGAGGGAAGCATTATTTGTTATGATAAGAATTGGGAACATTCTAACTGTGTGTTAGCAGGACATTCATTAAATAAGCCTTAATTTAGCCACATCATGGAATATTACGCAGTAGTACTTAGATTTGTATGTCTTGAAATAAAAAAATGATAAGATGTGTTGAATGAGAAAAAACAAATTTACATTTTAAAAGATTAAGCAAAATTTTACATTTTATAAGTACATGTAAAGGTATATACATACATTTAAAATAAGAAAAGCTAGAAAACAGAATTCCAAACTAGGTTGGTGGACGGCACCTGTGACTGAGAGAGGTGATAATACTGGTGATACTTTTTCTCCTGTTTATGTTGTACGATAAGAATGCAAAATTATATTTGTTGAGTGACTTAAATCAATGTTAATTGATGCTACACAAATGGCTGTAGAATATTGACAGAGTGTGTAATATATAACAAGGCGATAACAATGAAATAACAATTTCAGAGTCCTATTAATTTTGTTTGAGAGAGTGATGTGTTTGACTAATTTTTCTTGAATTTTTGGAGGCGCATCTTTAACCAAGATACACATTGTGGAAATGTGCAAAGTATATTCTTCTGTTTTTAATCTGCCTGTTTCTAGAGTGAATGTAATTACAGGGTAACTATTAATAATCGAATACATTTTGTCTACTGTATTTCTGTACACTTTTTCCTACAGTTGTATATTATCTTTGTAGCTTTGAGATGCTTGGATGACATACTATGGCTACATACTCTCTTTTCTTGTATCATACCTGGGAGCATCAGTTTCCTTAAACTAGGGGTTGGGTCCAAATGCCCTTCACACAGTAGTGATGCAGAATTAGATTAGCAAGGTTAGTTAATAAAAACATGAGAGGCAAAGATAAACTGGCAGTTGATACAGAAATCTGGCAAATTCCCATTTTTGCTTCCCTCACATCAAAGTTCCTGGCCGGGTGTCCTCTGTGGGTGCTTCTGCGGGAGCTCCTGCGAGGACGGCTCCACCTGCCGGCTCCCAGCCGCCTGCAGCCGCCCACCGTTCCTGCTGTCAGCTGCTAGCAAGTGCCTGGCTTTCCCTGTGTTAGCTCAGCAGTGACAAAGTAGATGTTTCTCTCGCCATTTATATCTATAAAGATTTGTATCCATCAGCGAACAAACAACTTAAAATCAGACACTCTCAGAAAGAAATTATAAATGGTGGTTAAGCATATCAGAGGCATTCCGCCTCACTAGCCATTTAGGGAAATGCAAGTTAAAACCATGAGCCGTGTTTCAGGAACCCAGGACAGGGTGGGAGAAAAACAGTAAACAAAGTAAGTCTATTTCCTAGTACTCGTGCGTCTCTCTGTATATCGTTAGTCAGCTGTAAAGGACATAGTTTAGCAACCAGGTGATGAAGGTCACGAGGGAAACGGGGTAGAGAAGGGGACATGTGATTCGGGGAGCACCTCAGGCAGTGCCTGGGGGCAGCCCCTGCAGAACCCTAAGGTCACACAGGTGTAGCGGGATGCGCAGGGACCTTTTGGCCACCGTGAGCATGTTGTCGTTACGTTGAGAGCTGTGGAAACCTATTGGCAGGTGCTGAGCAGAAGAGCGATGGGGCGTGACCGGTTGCAGTGGGATCGCTCTGGCTACGGTATTGATCAGAGAGGGAGGATGTCGAAAAGGCGGAAGCAAGGGCACCGATTAGGAGGAGACCGTGACAGTCTGGGCTGGAAGGGATGGCGGCTTGGACGAGCATGTTGGCTGTGGGGTGGAGTGGACACATTCTGCGTGTATTTTGAAGGCTGAGCAAACAGGAATTGCTGATGGATTGGCTGTGGGTTGTGGGAGGACGTGGAGGGTCAGGAATGACCCCAGGGCTTTCAGGAAAGATGGGAAGATTGCAGAAATACGGGTTGGAGGAGAAACATTAGGAACTTGTTTTGATACACATGAAGTGTGAGCTCCCTGTGAGGCGGGTTGAGTAGGCGGTTGGTACACATCCTTCCGGAGAGGGCTCGGGCTGGAGGTGGGGCCTGGCGGTGGTGTGTAAGTGGGCCTGGGCGTGTGGGCAAGGAGCACCTCCTCCAGTTGGGGGGCCAGTCTGCACACGGTGCCCTGCAGCTCTGCAGACAGGGGAAGGCACGCAGTAACTCTCTGCAGGTGGGAGTGAAATGCCATGGGGAATCGTGGTATGACCGCAGGGTGGCCGGAAGGGGCCACTTCAGTGTAACGGTTGTGAAGTTGAATTGAGACCTCCCCGCTCCCGGTTCTGGGTTCTTCTCCGAGCGTATTCAGCTGCACCAAGGCCCATGTGGGCTAAGCAAAGAGTTGAACGAACTGGGGTTGTGATTTTTGCCACGTGGAAAGCGGTAGGAGAATCGAAGCACTGTGAATGCAGGGGACTGGTGACCCCGAGGATGTGTGGCACGGAAGGAGTGTGGGGCTAACACAGGAGGGTGTGCGGCAAACACAGGAGGGTGTGGAGCGAACACAGGAGGGTGTGGGGCAAATCTGATCAGAGGATCAGAGTGGGGAGGGTGCTGTGGGCTGTGAGTCTCAGGTTCCCCAAAGTGACATAAACATGAGAAAGGGCATAAAACGTTGGGATCTAAGGGTCTCCGGGCAGAAAGCATTGATGACACAGAGCTGGGGTGTTGGCGAAGATGGGGCCAGTGGCCCAGCCTGCTCAGTCCTGGAAATGGAAGCCTGGAACCTGGGGGCCCCAGGCAGACTGAGTTGTGTTCCATACACACGGCTGCTTCCCGGACCTTGGATGGGGGCTCCTGGGTCCCTTGTTGACATAGGCAACTATTATTATTAATAACTGTGTAAGATGAGTATAGCATATGGCTGCACGTTTCCACGAAGAGTAACCGAGACTATAGATATATACCTTTGTTTAGGTTCCAGATACCGACACATCTCATTACAGTACCAGAGATATCTCACCAGCCTGTATTATAGGGACCCATTGGAACATGT
Organism: Indri indri; assembly: GCA_004363605.1. Classification (NCBI taxonomy): domain Eukaryota; kingdom Metazoa; phylum Chordata; class Mammalia; order Primates; family Indriidae; genus Indri; species Indri indri. The sequence continues at coordinate 6,333 of RJWJ010020729.1, read as the reverse complement.
GTGTTCTATTCTGCCACGCTGTTCAGCAGGCATTGGTTTCCTTGGGTTAGTTTCTTAAGATTTAGCACAAGAAGATGCAGAAGTAAACTACTACTGAATAAGAACCTTTAAAAGGTAAAAATGGAGGACACAGGGTATTACAAAATTCACTGGAAGAAACATCCATTCTATTAATGTCTTCCAAGGCTACTGACCATTTGTGGTCATTATTGAAATGGTCATGGTTTCCCTCATATTCAAGGCATGGCCTTGTAGCTTTTTTTTTTTTTTTTTTTTTTTTGAGACAGAGTCTCACTCTTTTGCTGGGGCTAGAGTGCCGTGGCGTCAGCCTAGCTCACAGCAACTTATTCCTGGGCTCAAGTGATCCTTCTGCCTCAGCCTCCCGAGCAGCTGGGACTACAGGCATGCACCACCATGCCCTGCTAATTTTTTCTATATAGTTTTAGTTGTCCGATTAATTTCTTTCTATTTTTAGTAGAGACGGGGTATCGCTCTTGCTCAGGCTGGTCTCGAACTCCTGAGCTCAAACGATCCGCCTGCCTCGGCCTCCCAGAGTGCTGGGATTACAGGCGTGAGCCACCGCGCCCGGCCAGCCTTGTAGCTTTTAACCGTATAGTCTTAGTTCTGAAGCTAGCTACCCAGTTTTTAATTCATCCATTGATCAATTCACTCTTTTGTCCACATATCCAATTGGCAAGAATAAAAACCAACTGATCAATTACATTGGTTACCAATTTACTCAGCTATCCAACCTACTCCCACTATTGAGTGGAAGAAGAGGATAGTGCAAAAAAATTTAAGAAATAAATCAAAATGGCTACAATAATTTAGAAAAAAAGTGATTGCTAAAATCAAAACTGAAGAGCAATTCTACAAGTATATTAACTAATACACAGAGTTGACAAGATCGGCTGACTCACAACTATTACTGTATCAACAAAGAGGTTTTTCCATGAGAATGGTGGTACTTCCCCACACGCGTGTGTCCAGTGGGGTTATTAAAATGTCATCATGTGTTTCAGGAACACAAGACTCTACAGAAGGGTTAGTTAGAGTCATCAGAAATTTCTGGTAGCATGGTAATTTTAATTCATTAATAACAAATTGTAGTCCTTCATAATATTAAAACAAACCAACAAGCTGCTTATGGATTAGTGAGCCTTAACTCCATGAAAGAACCTTCCCCTTGGGTACATTTACACTGTGCGGAGAGTCCCTGTGGCTTCATGGTGGCCAAGGGCCATCTGCAGAACAGCTATGTCTGTGCAGGTCTTGCAAGTTTGTTTTTCCCCCAAGTCCAATTCCAAACACTGACTCCAGGGTGGAGGGATGGAAAGCAGAGATCACAAGATGTTTTCAATGGCCAGTGTCATTCCCAGAACTAAAGAGATTATTTAGAGACAGAAATGTGCCCATTAGCACAAGATGCTTTATCCAGGTACCCAAAAGGACACCTGTAAAATATTAATATCATGAGCACACACCACATAAACATGTCAGTTACATGACAATGGAAATACCTGCATTTACCAAAAAGAACCCTATCCACTAAGCTATGGTAAAGCGAAATACATGTATAATTTGTATTCTATTAAAAGAACAGAAATGCCAATCCCTAGGTCTTGGCCAGCCTTTTTCAACAATTTCCTTACAAGACATATTCATCAAAACAATGTTGTTTATAGATAATTGCAAATGATGTTCAAAAACTTTGGCAAAAGATTAGAATTAGGAATACTGTTTGACTGATTTAAGCTTAAATTTGCATGTAGTTGTGAGTTAAAGCCTTAGTGTAATATCTTCAGTGTATTCATAAACATTTATATAGGGAGTCATATAATCCCTGTTTGAAACAAAGCTCATGAATTGAATTTTCAAAAACACGGTAACTTGTTTTTCTTAAGAGCATTACTATGTTTTATAGAGGAGATTTGTCTCACTAACGTGACTACCCGTGATGGTAAAATTCCTTTCAGTTTTCATCATTTTAATTACATTTCCAGACGTGAGAGAAACAGGAGGAGTTAATTAATGTGGTTTTGACATTACTTGTAAATATTACTATTCATATTTATAATCCTACTCTATAAGAACATGTGTTTCCAGCTCGAATTTACCACTAAGAAAAGAGTAGTTACAGTAACAGAGAGAGAGAGAGAGGGCGAGACTGAGATTTAGGGAAACATGAGGGAACTTAGTGAATGCCGTCAACCCGTCAGTGTGTAAGCTCCAGGAAAGGAGGTTTTGCCTGTTCTATTTATTTACTGTCTACCAGAGCCTAGAACAGTGCCTGGGACCAGGCAGGATCCATTAAATTTCATTCATGATGCGAAGAAGTTAGAAGTAGTCAAACGCCGGTGCCGTGCCAAGTGGCATCTAAATTCTTTCGCCATCCCCCAGAGCACATGCCCTGTGGTTCATCCCCGTCTCCGCCACCCCATTTCACCGCTGTGGTGCTCCCTCACATCCCAGATCCCCTCAGATCTCCGCGCAGAGCGTTTATGATTCTGGTCTCTGTACTTGCATGATTGGATCTTTTTCCTGAGGAGCACGCATTATCAGTCAGAGAACCAAGCGTGGGGTTACGTGTGGCAGCGGGAGATGGGTCTGTTCTCTCCATACAAGCTGATGGGGGTTCCAATGTGGACTTTGCTATCACCTTGCGTCGCATTTGGTTCATCTTACAAAGCTCACTGATCCTAACTTGACTCGCTTTGTACAAGTAAAAAATGATAATTTACAGGATTACGCTGACAATTAAGGGAATAGAACTGATAATAGTTTCTCACGCTTTCATCCTCGATAAGTAATGTGGTTAACAATGCCCACATATGTTTCCTGATACCCTTGTTCAATCCAGAACACCAGCATATGTCACGCACGAGGCACCTTGTATGAAGGAATTTCAGATGTATTCTACTTTTCTTTAAATTAACAAACCCCTACATTCATTTTTGTTTACGCCCCGCCCCTTTATAATTTTTTTTAATTTTTTATGCCCTGCCCCCAAACCCCTGCATTCAAATAGAAAAACATAAGTTTTACTGCTTTAGTGGCATATAACCATGGAGTCAGTTCTGACCAATAATTTATTTTTATATCATAACATAAAAATTAATTAAAATTACCTTACACTTACTGGGCTATGCGGCAATTTTTAAAAAGATCTTTAATTTCCTGGGCATAGCGTTCTCAGAATAGATGCCCGACTCCACGCTGGTCTGGCGGGAACAGAGGCGCAGGCAGCGGGAGAGCACGTCCTGCTGTGGTCATCTCATGTGGGTCACTCAGCCTGTCCGCTGCCTTCCCTGGCAAGTGAGGGGCTCCATATATATTCGATTCTAGGGTTTAGACGTGAAAGTTATTTTGTAAAAGCTTGACCTATCACGCAGAGGCAAGCAAACCACAAAGGCCAATGGCACCGTCACCCACAAGCCCACACTCACCTCTGACACCACCTGCAAGTTTGAGCATCTCCCCAAACCTCCCTCAGCTTCAACGATTCACTAGAACACTCACAGAACCCACTAAAAGCTTTATACTCATGGTTACAGTTTATTACATGAGCAGTATGCAGATTCAAAGCAGCCCAAGGCGGAGATATACAGCGCAGGACCCAGGAGGGTTCCAAAAATGAAGCTTCTCCCGCCCTCTCTCCGTGGAGTCAGGAAGAGTCGACCTCCCAGCGTTGATGTGTGATGATATGCACAGAGCGTCGCTGGCCAAAGAAGCCTGCCCAAGTGTCAATGGCCAGAGTCTTTATTGGCACTTCATTACGTAGGCACAATTAATTAACTAACTGCCCATATGGTTGAACTCGGTCTTCAGGTTAACTGACACCGTATGACCAAAGATCCCCACCATGAATCACATGGTTTTTCTGGCATGGCCCCACCCTAAGGTCACTGGATGTGGTCAGCCCCTGCCCCTAAACAGAGATATCCCTAGCCGGTATGACAAAGATTCTCCTGCCAGAAACCAAGGACAGACGCCAGACCTCTCTGTGGTTAAGGCCAAATTCTTTACTACATATCTATAACTAAAATATGTTTTTTCAAATGTATTTACAGAAAAAAATGTCTTATTTCTGGCCCTAAAATGTTACAGAGTAAGAGAATAATACAAATGGTATAAAAAGGATGCCGTGGATAAATGCTGAAGGAAAAGGAGAAAGACTCAGTGACTCTGATTGAATAACAAGAGATCAGTTGAGAACGTCATCGAGTGTTGAGTGGTGGCTGTTGTTCATCTACACATTGGCTCAACTCTTAGAGAGGTTGTTATCTGTCAGGCACTGCACTATGCATGTGTAGGGTAGAGATAGGTCTGATCGCTGTGTTCAGAGCTTTGGTTTAGTGAATATAGATGGGAGGATGAGTATTTATCAAGTAATCATGCAAATAATGTAGAAGTTCACTTAGAATAAGGTCTTTGGGGAGAAGATCCATGGTGCTATGAGGGTATCGTGTTGAAGGGGTTGCTGTAGTCAGTCCTTATTTCTGGTTCACTCCCTAAATTGGCTCCAATCCACTCTTTCAATCCATTTGTAACATATATGAATTTACATTGTCAAGATAAACCTGATCATGATGGAATGCTCTACAGACACAACAATGCACTATAGAAGTCACATTATTTCCCGATAGCATAAGTAGAAATGCTTCAATAATTTTAAATCTTACATAACTTAGGCAGGATTGTAACATACAAAGTAGTTTTGAAAATGTGATGTCACTTATGAACTATTTTGTTTCGGTTATGACAAACAGAAAAAAAAAATGTCCTTCTTAAGACTATAAATAACAGGATGGAATATGTAGAAAAACTTAATTTCTTAAATGGGTTTTTGGTCAGTTAGCAAAAATAAATAATTTAACAGTATTCTTTAATATAGTCCATTTATGCATACTTAACACCTTGCTCTATGAACTGGCATTCAAAATTAAATAGGTCTTCAATTCCTACAAATGGTTGGAATTATTATCTGAAGATAGAATAGTATTTATAAATTGCTGAAACGAAGCAAAGATAAAATTGATTAAAAAGCTAGGGAATAGGATAGAATGCATTTTAAATCACTGTTATAAAACCAAGGTCAAGCATGAAATATTCCAAGCACTCTTCTAAAAAGAAGAACCTTTGAAGTTTTTATTCATATTAATGAAATCCTGAGGGTTTGATAAAGTCCATCCTGATTCTGTGGACTTTATTAAAGAAAAAATGTTGTATAACTTTTACTTTGAATTATGATTTTAGGGAGTCAAAAAAATTACTCCATTGACAAAAAGCCTCTGTTTCTGTCTCTAGTGAGAGTTAGCTAAGATCTAAGTCATTTGACTATATTATTAAAATTCAACTTGACAGCCACAAATTGCATCTTCATAGAGGCCAACATCAAAATGTAATCACTAATTTTTCCAAGAACTTATATGCAGAAAAATTTTATACAGAAAGCCCAACATGCAGTTTAGGCTTGAGTTGACTGGCTGGAAGGCAAAAGCTGACCATATTTAAAGACTGAAGAAATTCCGGTTTTATAGCAAAGAAGCTCTCATTTGTTGAAGGTAAATCTAGATATTTTACATTAAAAGTAATCTATTTTACTCCTGAGTTCCAATTTCCACTTGGACCTAACGTTATATCCTTTCCCCCATCCTGTCTCTCTCCACATTTTTACCTTTAGTATCTCTGTTGAAAATTATCTTTGTAAATGAATCATCACACAAGGTAGTTGCAGATTATGGAGCCTCTAGAAAAGTTATGAAAATTCCATTCAGTGTGTGATCTTCACCTGGCCCCACAAGGCAGCTCACCTGTGCGTAGCTCAGCAGCAGAACAGGTATAGGGTATGCCCCCACCATTTGCAGAATCATAATCTTAAGCAAGTCACCTGCCACTTCTGGACTTCGGTATCCTCATATATGTAAGTGGGGTATTTGATTTAGAAGCTCTCTAAGGTCCTATCCGGCTTGGACTTAACCATCATGTTTCTTTAAAGTTGCTATTCCAAATATAGCCCAGTTCCTTTAAAACTTAAGAGCTTTGCTTATGTTATTTTTGTTTAACCTGCCATGTCCTTCTCACCTCCTTAACTAGAAAAATCCTCCCGATGTTAAAGCCCAGTTTAATTATTACTCCACTTGCAAACATTCCCTCTGACTCCACCACCTCGGTCGAACCAGGTAATTACTCCCTCTTGTGCAATTCTGGCACTTTGTTCATGAAGCTCACATAATTATCCCATCATTTTACACTAACGTAGCAGACAACCTTGTCTTAGTCATTTTTATGACTAAGGAACTATGTCTTAGTCCTTCTTATTTTTTTTTTTTA